>VDFB02359447.1:0-18084 GCA_007258455.2 Sequoia sempervirens
ATAATGGCACAAATCCCAATGCAAAACCCTCTTAAGGCTGAAAAGTGCGATTTCCTTGAAAATAGGGTTTTAATTAATATTTGACTTTTAATTTTCTTATTTCTCCATAGTTCTCCGTCAAATATTTAAATCATAAATTAAATGTCAAACTGCCCCCCTTTAATGATGGCGCACCCCTCAGTGAGAAATCACTTAAGTTATAATCTTAAATTATAACTTTATATTATAAACATTAAATGATTAATATTTAATTAATGTCATTAAATATTAATATCTTCCTTGTTTCTAACCCGATGACTGATCTGTCTGATGCTGACGAACTCTGAAGTGATTCCTGATGCCGCCAAAGCCATACTGCTAAAAATAGCAGTGGTCCCACACTGCCTGCCAGGAACTGCTAAAAATAGCAATTCAGCAAATAGTCTCCGATCGATCCAGAATGAAAGACAACTGATCAAACTCCGCTGACTGAAGCTGAGCCAAACTCCGAAGTGACCCTCTATCCAGTCTATCGGCCTACGAGGGTCGTGTGATAGGCCAATCCTGTCCTCTGAGAGATGTCACTGAGAAGGGGACATGACATGGACCTTCTTACTTCTATTTGTGCAAAAGCTTACGAGCTATTTATGTAGCTGTATTACTTTTGAACTCTGATTTATATTTGCAATGAAAATGAAATTCATGTGGAAACATATTGTAACTTGTACATAATTATCAATAAAGAAAGGAAAATTTGTATTGTATTGTCTTTGTTACTTGTTACCTTTACATGTTTAAAGTGAGAATTGGAAAATTTTAATTTACGCAAGGAATAGGTCGTTACATTTTTGAGGTACGAACTCTTCTGGAGGGGCTTTTGTTTCAACTGTTGGCTACTCCTATATGACTATATTTGAGAAGTCCAACCTTCTCCTTACATTCTTTGTTGATCTGCTACCCTTTACACCTTCTTGAGACTGACTTATCGCCTTCATCTTTGGTTGTGCTCTAGAAGAAGAAGGAAGTGATGACTATATTCTTAGCGGCTCTGCTACTGGAATGGATTTCTTCCTCTAGAGGACCAAGAAAATCTTGCTGTGCTCAATGACTTGGCGTGTCCTTTCCTCCACCGAGATGCCTTCTTTTTGGCCCAATTGACCTGTGGAAGAGGCTGTTGTTCAATTTGGTTTCGAGTGTATGCTGGAAGAAGTAAATCTCCATCATCATCAGATAATCCCTCAATATCTTCTGACAAGCAGCCTTTCATTTGATGGAGAGTAAGTCTGTTGTAATTGCACCTCCGTACCTCGAACTCATCTCTACAATTGGCCCAGAAATCTTCAAGTGCGGGCACATGAGCATAGTTCTAACCAAGTCGAAATGCGAAGACACCATGAGGGTCGTATGATCATCTCTCACTGTATGGCTTGAGACCTCATCACCCATGGACTTAGCATTTGCTGACGATCTGCATCTATAAATTCCCAACTCAGATGGAAAACTAAAGGCGGGCTTCTTTCTATTCCGCAAGAAAATGTGATCATATATTTTCCTTAGGAACTCCATGAAAACCACTTCATCTGATGGATACCTCGGAAACATGACTGGAGCACTAGAGAAGTCATAAACTCTGATGTAGATGAAGGTAGGAAACTGAATAAACCAATCTGCCCACTCCGCCATTGTTGCCCCGACAGTTGATGAAATATGTACGTACAACTCATTATCCAAATCTCGTACTGTATGCATCAGGAAAGCCTCGTTTACCCTTTTGTAATGATGTGATGACTCTATGAACTCCAGTTGAGGGTAATAATTGTAGACATGCTCTACATCCAGAGATCCCACAGTATTCAACCCTCTGAATTTTCCTTGGAAGGCCACTAGGTAGACAAGGTAAGAAATCATGTGGAACTCATAAATTTGGAAGTATTCAGTTATTTGTTGATGGAGACTATCACTGATTAAGGTAGGCCAATCATAGAATTTTGTTTTCTTCATGATATGAGGTATAACATAGAACATCCAAGGCTGGAATTTTGTAGCATATGCTTGACCAGTGATCCGGTTGAGCAAGGTGATCATCATTGCAATCTCATCCAATGTTCTTGGGAAAACTTTTATGTTTTTCTTTCATCAACTTTTGTGCCACTTTCTTGCTGTATTTCTCCTTGTGCATTTCCCACACTCTTCCACACTCTTCCATGGAAATATTTACACTTTCAGCCCAAGGTGGTATTGAGAAGCATTTTTCAATCATGTTTGGCTTCAAACTGCAAACCACTCTACCATCTACCGACTGAATCTCCCGTGTTGCAGGATTGTAATGCTTGATGCAAGCAATTACAAACTCTAAACTTTGTACTGAAATGGGAATGGATGCTGCTGCAAGTAGTCTGGAGTGACCAAGGTGCCTGACTGCAACATTGCCTGCATCTTCCAATGCACGCAAATTGAACATTGGTTTGATATGATGCAAGTTAGTTTCAGCTGTTTTGATGAAATCGTGATAGAGAACTGATTTGGTCTTGAACTTGAGGGGAGTGTACTCCATATTGAAAACCTCAAAGATTGACTATAAACTTGACTGTATTCAGACAAGTTTTGCACACTTTCTAAATTTAGCTTGCTGGTTTTTCTTCTTCAAACGAACGAATTTTTTCAAAAAAAAATTGAGATATGGGTTTTGTTCAGAATTTCGTTATAAGAATCCTCAAATCATATGTTTTTGAAAATTTTGAGTATTTACTGAAAAAGCAACAAACCCTAATTTCTCAAGATTTTCTTGAAAAAAGTTGGAACTTGGGTTTTGTTCAGAAGCACATTTGAGATGAACCTAGTTGATAGATGTTGAAAATACAGAAGGCTGATTGAAAAAGCAGCAAACCCTAGAATTTGAAATTTTTTCTTAAAAAGCTGAGACCTGGGTTTTGTTCAGAGGTATGTTTTCGAAGAACCCAAATGATTAAATCCTAAAAATTTTGATAATTCCTTGGACATGCATGAAAAAAGCAATTGCTGCAACTTGAAAAATTTCTTCAAAAATTGTTCAAAATCATGAACTGAGATGACCCAGATCGCTGAAAATTGAAAATCTTGACCTCCTTCAGAAATTTGATGCTCTGGAAGAAAAAAGCATGAGAAAAGAAGCTTCTCTGTATGCTGATCCGGAAAATATAATGAACTGTGAAAAAGCACTGAGTTTTGGTTCTCAAATCCTGAATTGAAGAAAAAATTTATGTTTGCTCTCCTCTTCCTTGGACGCCACCTGCAAAAATTATGAGAAATGAAAGGCAAAAACGTCTTAAATAAGTTGAGGCTTGAGAAAATCTGTTTTCTTTAGCTTTAAATCCTTCGAAGCCTATCCTGAGCTTGTGCATTGAACTTGGACGTTTTTTTCTTCTTCTTGAAATTTTGAAAATTTGAAAAATTTGGCTAAGGCATGAGAACTTGGGCGCCCTTCTTGGCTGGACGCACTTATCTTTTCCAAACTTAGTCATTTTTCTGACAATTTCAACTTTTTCTTGATTTTGGGCCCTAGTTTGACTTTGATTTCTGGCCTCCAGATTGATCCTACGAATGGGCTGAATGATCCATCACGGAGCTTGATCGAATTTGGCAAGATTGTTCTGGAGGCAACTTTGGCTAAAAACTTCATTTTGATCTTCAAAATCATGGGCGCCTATCTCCTTCTGGGGCGCCCACCATTACCAGTGTGACATTTTATGTTCTTCAAGTTCTTGCTTGTCTCCCTTGATTTTCTGATGAATTCGTGATTCCAAGAGCTAGATTGATCCGATCGACTGGCTGTCAAATTCACTGGATAGCAGAGAAGATTCTGAGGGGGTCTTTTGGGATCTGCATCTCCTGAAAGTTGAATCTTGAGGGTCAAAAGCTTGGGCGCCCGTGGCTAGCTGGGGCGCCCAACTCCTCCAGAGTTAGATTTATTCTGAGATTTTCACCTTGCTTTTGACTTCTAACATTTTGCTCATGTTTCTCCCTTTGTTCCGCCTTCAATATCTGGTGATTATCAATTCTGATGGACCTGCTGATGGTTCTGTTGGAAAGCTGCTTCAAATCTAAAGAAGTCATGCCGGAAGCTTCAACTGCAAATTACTCATTTAGGCCCTCAAAAGCTTGGGCGCCTATCTCCTTTTGGGGCACCCACCATTACCAGACTTAGACATTTTCACAAGATTTTCATTCTTCAGATTTTGGACCTTCATGTTATACCTTCCGTATGATCTGGATTTGTCGGTGATTAACAAGTCTAATGATCTGACGAAGACATCCACTGTGAAGCTGGCAGAATCCTGAAGACAATGAGCATATTAGCAAACCCTAATTGCTGGATTAGGTATTCCAAAAGGTTGGGCGCCCCTGGCCACCTGGGGCACCCAGAGTTCCAGACTTAGATTATTTTCTGATATTTTCATGGTTTGCATTCCTTTTTTTGGTTGAGACCTCTCTATTTGACCTCGAATTCTGAATGACTGGTTGATCTGATGATTGTGTTGTCAAACTCACTGCGGAGTTGAGAAGATTTTAAGCAACATTGTCTGGGAGCACAAACCCTAATTTCATCATTTGATGCCTTGAAAAGTTGGGCGCCTATCTCTCTCTGGGGCGCCCATGGCTGGCAGACTTAGTTTTTATTTTGCAAATTTCAACTTCCTCCTTCGTTTGACGTGCTTGCCTTTGCCTTGTTCGCTGGAGATGAAAAATTTTCTTAAGGCATGAGTGTTTGGGTGCCTAGACTGAGCTAGGGAGCTTGAGCTTTCCAGACTTAGTTAAAAAATTTCATTTTTCAACTTTCATAGCCTCCTTCCATTCTTTGTTTTGTGTGCACGTCCATCGTTTCTCATCTTCTGTTCAATGCTTGAATGTTTGAATCTGACACCTGGCAGCTAGCTAACCTCCATTAATGGCCTTGGAGCTCCTGAAACAACTTCTAAAAAAGCAGAATAGACCCACTAGGTTAAAACTGATCCTTTTGTGATTCTGACTGCACCAGCCTGGTGAGGAAGTATTTTCGACCAATCAAAATCAGTTTGAACCCTAACAGCCAAACTTTCTATTTTTAGAAAATTTTGCTGGCATCCATTTCGAAAGTGTTGGCATAAAAACTAACACCTCTGGAGTGCAAGTTTGTACGGAAAGCTATGCACACTGCGTAATGAGTGCTCTTCAAATTAGAAGGGGAAGCTCCCTCGTAGTGTTGGAATGCGTGGAAAAGAAAAGTAATCTAAGTCCAATCTTTTTGTTCTCAGCTAGAAGAGGCACAAGGTTAAGAAAACCAAGAACGTTGCAGCTAAGGATTTTCTGGTTTCGCAGATCATTAACTACAACTAAGCTAACCATTTTAAATCTATCCAGTTTCCTCAAGAAAACAAAGCATGAGGAAATGGAGCAGGAATGTTATCTGACAATAAGCCGGGTATGGACTCACAACGTGAAGGCAAGGTGGCACGACTATCTGCTTGTCTGAATATGCTTATTGGAAACAACAATATACGATAAACTAAGTACAGATTCTCAACTTGAAGGCAAGGTGGCACAACTATCAGCTCAATCTGAATAAGTTTATTATTCACACACATAACACGATAACCAAGAACAGATTCTCAACTTGAAGGCAAGGTGGCACATCTATCAGCTCAATCTGAACGAGTTTATTGAACACAAAACATGAAGGATAGCCAACTAGGAAAATAAATTGCATTGGCGAGACACGCATACAATCTACGATCAACTAGCCACTATATCTAACTAAAGCAAGAATTCACCATCATAATTGCATGAAATCCTATGTGGCATAACAATTCATCATAATAGTAAATACTCATGAACAGATACAGAACGAGCAATATTACAAGCAAGGTAGGCATAGCATATATTTCTCTCTCGTGCAAAAGTTATGTACAAATGAGCAAAAGCTCTTATTTATAGACATCGAAAGGTGTAGGGAACCCTAAAATCACCTTGAGTCAACTACAGTCTTGCAATGCATGCAAGATTTATTACTAAACCCTAATAAAGTAAACTATACAGTTAACTGGAAAGCTACCATCAATTAACCGATACATGTAACCTAAATGGACAATGTGCAAGCATGCACATCCTTATTTAAAGCAAAGTTAACTGGACACTACCTTCAGTTAACTGGAAACCCTAACCCTAACTCCTGTGAATATAATTCCAAGGACGAGATAAGCATGTATTAAGTCAGCAAGTAAACTCAAGACTGAAAGTCGAGTTAACTGCTGCTTATGACTCAACCCTCGAAATTAACTGCAGGTTCCAACTGGCAGATCACTCCATGTTATCTCGGTCTAACACTTCGTCCAGGAACTCATCAATCTCTCTGTCGTCTGGCACTTTGATACTGTCCAAAGCGATAATCTGTCTCTTTAGTTCTCTGTCGCCTTCCTTGACTGTATGCATGCATTCTCTAACATCTTCAGTCACTTTCTTGAAACTAGCTGAAATTACTGAAATGTGATCCAGAACCTCCATCAAGATATCACAAACATGCTTCTGGAACCTAGTTTGCACAGCCTCAAGATCAGCGTAGGTACCATCTCCATGAAGATAATGGCACAGTATTTGAGTGACTTTGGCGGCTCCATAAATGGAGTGATCTTTGCTCCTTTTGCAGCTTAACGCTTCATTGTCAGTTGCTCTGATGAAAACCTAAATTAAGACCAATTTGGTCTTGAATTCAGTCTAGTTGAACCGCCTTCTGAAAAACTTGCCCGTTGACTGAGAACACGGCTATGTTCTGACAACTTTCTCTGGAAAGCTAAAATGGCTCCTGGTGAGGCTAAAAATAGCGTGTTGGAGGATAATTTTCACCAAAAATTCTGAGACATGGGTTTTGTCTAGAAAAGGATTCTAAGACAACCCACAACGTCAGAATTGCGAAAACACATCATTTAGCTTGACATGCAAAGATTCTTCAGTCGAGAATTGCAGGGTTTTTAGAGCTTCCCGGGGCAATTTTTCTTGAGAAAATTTGGAACATGGGTTTTGTGCACAACGAAATTTTGAACAAACCCATATGATGCAATTTTCAAAAAGATGTGATTTTAGCCCACATGCAAAGAAATCTTCAGAAAAAAAGCACAGAGCTTCAGAATGAAGGCTACGGGGCAATTTTCTCGAAACAATCTAAGACATGGGTTTTGCTGCAAATACTGAAGTATGCGAACCCAGATGGTCAGATTCTGAATATTTTTCCATTTTCTTTGACATGCGAAGAAAGTACCTAAGATGAGAAATAGAAGAAATAAGACAGAAGAAAGAAGGTTTTATTTGCTCTACTTCTGTAGAATTCGCCTATCTCTGTTTTGGAATTTGATGAAACCTGCATGCAAACTAAAAACAAAGTCTGGAATCTTCTTCTTCTGATCAATCTGAATCTATTGCTATGAAGAACGCTGAATTCTGACACTTGTAGCACCTTTAAATTGCTGCTCGCTCAAGAAGAATGTATATTTCGAAGCTTGTGATGAAGAAATAATGGACGCCAATGCTTGAATAAATAGAGTTTCATCACTGAAATTCGCACAAAAGCATTAAACCTTGAAAATGGCGCTTAGCTTATGATTGGACCCCAATTTTAGTTAACTGAAAGTAAAATAAACTAAATAAAGCACCATGCTAAGGCGTCCCTTTTTAGTCTTCAGTTGACAACACCATTTAAAGCATCATGCGAATTTGACTTCAATTGACAATCCTTATTGAATTCGCCATACTTCAAAATTCATTAAATTCACAACTAAGAACTAAAGCGTCCCTTTTCAGAACTTCAGTTGACAATAAGAAGTGAATTCGCCATACTTCAAACTCATGCTTTAAATCTTTAAAAATTCTAAATAAGGCGTCCCTTTTGAAAACTTCAGTTGACAATAAGTGAAGCGCCAACTTCACAATTCACTTCACAATTTCAACCAATTGCGCCATGCATGCAAACTCAAGTTGATTTTCAAGCATAAACTTCAGTTAAGTGAACATGCAAACAAGTTAACTCAACATGCAAAGTTGTTAACTGAACATGAAAACTAGTTAACTTGACATGCAAACTGAAAGATCACTCAACATGCCAATATATGAACTGGAGATGACAACCCAGAAATCGTTCAGTCTAACTGAAATCAGAACTCAAGTTAGGGTGCACCAATCAACTTCTTTCGAAAACTCAACTTTGACCTCTTTAGGCATTTTCTAGACTTAGCCAAATTTGATGAAAATTTGGATTTAAACCTCTTTCAGGACCTCTGCTCATCCTCTAACACTGGCTGACTAACTCCACCGATTGACTAGCTGACAGGGGCATCGCAGAGTAGGACAAAAACTGATCAAAAGGTACCTTGAGACTGAACATCATAAAACTAAGATCTGAAGGGTCAAAAATCCAAGTGCCTTTTTCAAGAACTGCTCTTTTTTTAGACTTAGTCAAATTTTCTCATCTCGATCTCATACGAAGGGAAAAACAAATCCTTCATAACTTCTGATTGACGAAGTTTCATGATTGGATCACAGGTTTACTGCGGAGCTGACCTCATTCCACATGACAGCTGCAAAGGCACATTTCTCCAGAAAACATCATCTGAGGGGTGAAAATCAAGGGCGCCTTTTTCAAAAGTTGCTCTTTTTCCTCCAGACTTGGCCATTTCTGGAACTGACCAAAATAATACTAGAAATTCTGACTGCAGACTGCTGAATCATCTTTTGATCTGACGGAGACAGGCGACGGAAAGTTGAACGTAACACAGACAAACTGAATATCTGAGATCATCAAAAAGAAGGCACTAAAGGCTTTAAAAGCTCAGGCGCCTTTCTGAAAAAGTGCTCTTTTACTCATTCCTTGATATTTTGAATAAGATTTGACCTTATGTTTGACCTCTGGTTCAGGCACTTCTGCAACTCAGATTCATCCACTAACGGATGCGTCGCGAAGCTTGAACAAATGTGAGATAAACATCCTAGGTGGCATTTAGTCAAAAACCTTCATTTAACACCTCAAAAAGATGGGCGCCTTTCTAAAAAGCTGCTCTTTTTTCCAGTGTTAACAAATTTGGACTTTCCTCTCGTTTTGCGCTATATCTTTCGTAACTTGCACGAAACAGGTTCGTTTGACAGTCTTGATAGCCCATTGTGAAGCTGACGTGCTACCGGACAAATGTCTGCTGGAGGTGACAAACCCTAAAAACAAGATCTGAGCCCCTAAAAGATAGGGCGCCTTTTTGAAAATGTGCTTCCCTCTTCAGAGAGAATTTTGATGATTTTCCTTCAAATTTTCATTTTTCTTGAAATTCCTCAGTAACAGACTGACATGAAACTAACACAGACTCCATATTTAAAAAGCCCAAAAATGACCTTCTAACATCACTTTAACAAGATTAAGATTCAATTAAGCAAAATGCCTTAGTGAAGCAAAAAATTTGTTTTGGGTACAACATTAGGCTCCGTCTGGTGACCATGTCGGATACTTACGGCATAGGAGATCCCTAGAATCTCAGTGTTTTCATAGACCAGTGACTTATAAGTTGGGTATATGGAGTCAGGACTTTCCCTAATCACCTAAATAAGACTACCCTAATCACCCAACCTAAAAATCACCTAAAATAAGACTACCTAAATTACTTAAAACACGACAAAACATCACAGAATGGGGAAACACAATATGACATTACGAAAAAGCATAAGGTAAAATTACTTAAAGAAAAATCACTCCACCCCTGAAGGAATGAAGTGCTTTGGATATTGTCTGTTGCATGGTAGCAGGAAGAGCCTCCCACCAATGTCGTTTCTGCCTGAAAGGCTTGACTTCTCTTCTGATGGGAATTGCAGGAGGCAATCCTTTTGGAATGAAGATTCTTAGGTATTCATATATCCATGCAAAGGTACTATGACAAAAGTCAGAATATGATGCAAATGGGAAATCTGATACCCCGAAGGCATTAGTTTTGTTGTAGTCCATCGTCGGGATGTTGACTTCTTCAAACCAGTCGATTGAGTTCCAAACTTGATTTCTGTAATGCCGTAGGTGATCCTTTCTGACCTGATAATATCCTTTGACTGGCTCATCGATCAGTTCTATATCACCTTTAACACATAGGAGTTTGATTCCCATGTCTTCGGCATCTTTGAGGCCTTGCAAAAGCACCTCTTTTTCAACGTCAGTTAATTCCAATTGCTGGAAATGTGCAACTGGGTTCAACTGTTCTTTAGGGGATATGATCAATTCCCCTGCTTCTAAAAATTTTGAACAACCTCCATCGAACTGTATTGTCCATGACTTTGTATCCTCTGTCGGTCTCTTTTCAGAACAAGTAATGTTCTGATCTTCAACTTTTATCTCTGACAGAGTTACACAATTACCAAGACCCGTTTCAGGCTTTGCTTCTGCTGAAACAGATGACTTGAACACAGCCTGCTTCTTTGCAACCTTGAGAATTTGATCTACTTCTTCAAGATGATTTTGAAGATATTCTAGTTGCGAGATTTGTACCTTGGTCTTCATCATGGAAGCTACGATGTCAAAATTTGCTGAAGACATCTCTTGAGCAACTGGCATAGTAATCTCATGTGAAGGTTTGGAATTGGAAGTGAGAGGCACTTCTTTCCCCTCTTCGTTTGATTTCCACCTTTCTTCTTCTTCTTTCTGTGTCTTGAAGTGTTGAGCACGTGTGAACACAAGAGGAGTGTACTGACGGTATTCTTCCTTTTCTTCTTGATTTACGGGTTCTTCATCAAAGTATCTCGCTGCGGAGTCACCATCGAAGTTGTCCGTCTGTGGTAAAACAACCTTCGAACTTGGTGTTGGTACAAAACTAGAACTGGGAACAGCTTCTATGTATCCCATGATTTGGATCATTCTTAGGTTCTCTGGACATGTGGATCCGGTATGTGTATCGATGTCGTGGAAAGGACAAAATACTGCACTGTGTGCAGCTTCAATCATTGGTCTTGGTGGAGATGTTGGCAACCGTGGCTGAAGATTATCTCTTTGGCTAGTACGGTTGCTGAATTGGAGATCTAATGGAATCTATTTTCATCAAGCCGGAAGTGATCATATTATCCTCCAACTCAATGGCGTGTTCTTGTGCACTCGTCAACTCTGTTGCTTTGGCTGTCTTGAGGAAGAAGGCTATCTCTAATGGAAGAGCATTTATGAAACAACTTATCAGAATCTCCGGTGATGAATCGATTGTAGAAGAAATTCTTGTAACAAGACGATTAAATGTTGCCACAAAATCCCTCATGTGTTCTTTGTGCTCCATCTTTGAATTTGTGAGCTGGGCGAACAACATATGATTGTCTTCAACGGGTTTGAATCTCGCCAAAAACTTCTCGCTCATAGTTGCCCAACTTGTGATACTGCCTGGTGCCAGGTGATTGAACCAGTTGGCAGCATTTCCCGCAAGAGTCTCAACAAAGAGACGCACCGCAATGTCTTCATGTGCTACGTGCAAGACAGCGCAAGCCGTTGTGAACGCAGAAAAATGATCCTCCGGGTATTGAGTTCCATCGCCGTGAAACCGAGGAAAACGCTTCCTTGACCCTTTAGGTAACTCATGATTTACCTCAAAAGCCAAAGGTCCAATGTTACATCACCCCAAAGGTAATGAGGGGTGGGCCATTAAATGCGACATTGTTATCATCCATTGCTTTTTGTGTGAATCAGCCTGAATTGGATGTCATTCAGGTAGAAATAAAGCGTTTTGGCGGTTTTCTTGCCGCCGTGCTACGTTGGGCGTGAAAACTATTGGCGTGGCTCTTAACACCTCACGGGTAAGAGTTGAGTACCGGACAGCGTACACACTACGCCAATTAGTTAATAACTTCAGAGTGGGAAGCTCCCTCGTTGTGTGACAAAAGAGGTACACGGGGAAAGTAAAGCTAAACTAAATCACATCTTTTTGAAGATGCATCATCTGGTTTTGTTCCAGAATTTGGATTGTGCTTTTGCAAAACCACCAAGATTTTTTTCTCATGAAAATGCCAGAAAACGCACCTGCAATTCTCGACTGAAGAATCTTTGCATGTCAAGCTAAAGAGCGTTTTTTCACAATTTTGACATCGTGGGTTGTCTTAGAATCATCTTCCGGACAAAACCCATGTCTCAGAATTTTTGGTGAAAATTATCCTCCGACAGTGTATTTTTAGCCTCACCAGGAGCCATTTTAGCTTTTCGGGCGAAGTTGTCAGAACATAGCTATGTTCACAGTCAACGAGCAAGTTTTTCATAAAGCGATTCAACTAGACTGAATTCAAGACCAAATCAGTCTTAATTTATGCAGCTGACAATGAAGATCAAGTGCACCCGAGGTTGATTCAAACAATTTGACAAGCATAGACGCGGGTTGGACACCGTTGGAATTCCGCGTTCTTGTGTATTTCTCGCAACCAGAGTGTTCGCGGTCAAGCTTTGTGGTTTCATCATGCAACACTTTTTCGTTGAGAAGAATAAGGAAAAGCGTTAGAGACATCAAGTTGCAGAAGAGATAGTGGCCATCACTTCATTTACGGAGCCGCCAAAGTCACTCAGATCCTGTGAAGATGGTACCTACGCTGATCTCGAGGCTGTACAAACTGAGTTTTAGAAGCATGTTTGTGATATCTTGATGGAGGTTCTGGATCACATTTCAGTAATTTCAGCTAGTTTCAAGAAAGCGGCTGAAGATGTCGAAGAATGCATGCATACAGTCGAGGAAAGTGACAAGCGAAGAAAGCAGTTATTTATTTTGCATAGCATCACAAAGTGCGAATGAGAGATTGTATGTGAGTTCTTGGTCAGTAGGCCGAATGACGCCTGGAGTGATCTGCCGATTGGAACCTCTGCGGTTATTCCAAGGGTTGGAAGGTAAAATTTGAGCCTTTGATTGGCGACTTTAAGTCTTGAGTTCACTTGCTGACTTCATACATGCTTATCTCTTCCTTGGGATTATCTTCACAGGAGTTAGGGTTAGGGTTTCCAGTTAACTGAGGGTAGTGTCCAGTTAACTTTGCTTTAAATAAGGACATGCATGCTTGCACATGGTCCATTTAGATTAGATGTATCGGTTAACTGATAGCTTTTCAGTTAACTGTATAGTTTACTTTATTAGGGTTTAGTAATAAATCTTAGATACATTGCAAGACTGTAGTTGACTCAAGGTGATTTTAGGGTTCCCTACACCTTTCGATGTCTATAAATAAGAGCTTTTGCTCATTTGTACATAATTTTTGCACGAGAGAGAAATATATGTTGCGCCTACCTTGCCCTCAATATTGCTCTTTTTGTATCTGTTCATGCGTTTTTACTACTATGATGAATTGTTATGCCACATAGGGTTTCATGAAATTATAATGGTGAATTCTTTCCTTAGTTAGATAAAATCTGTTTTGTGTTCAATAAACTTGTTCAGATTGAGATGATAGATGTGCCACCTTGCCTTCAAGTAGAGAATCTGCACTTGGTTATCGTGTGTTGTTGTGAACAATTAACTTGTTCGGATTGAGCTGATAGTTGTGCCACCTTGCCTTCAAGTTGAGAATCTATACTTGTTTATCTGTAATGTCCCCTTCTCAAACCTGATCGATCATGTGACCATTGGCCTTTTTCTGGAAACCCAAAGGCTAGTCGGAAGGTAAAATTAGGGTTTCCTATTTTTGAGGAGGTCATTGCTCAGAGATGATGGATTCAATGGCGGATTCTTTCTGGGTTTTCAGAGAGCTTCGCAGTGGTATGTTCATCTCGGCATTCAGAGCACTTTCTGGAATTTACTATTTTTAGTAAATTCTATTTTTGGCAGCTTTCCAGTTGGGTTCAGCTTGGTTGACTTCCTGCTTCAGTTTGGTCAGTTGACTTGCTCAGTATTGGCTTCAGGGCACTTTCGGAGACTTAAGTCAAGTCATTTAATTTAAAGTCACGTTTAAATATTATATTTTGACGTTGACCCTTGGCCTAGTTGATTGACTTAATGTTGTTTTAAAAAGGTGGTCTTTTGAGGGTGGCGCCCTCATTAAGGAATATTTTAATTATTACTAAGTCAAAGCAAGCTTATGTTGGGCGCATTTATCAAAGCATGGCATTTAATTAAAATATCACATATTGAACCTTGAAGAAGAAAGTACGCCATCTTTGAGGAGATTAGGGTTTTGGCTTGAAAGTGATTTTAGGGTTAAGTGAAGTCAACTGGAAAATTATAAAAGGAAGGCCTTGAGCTTCATTTCAGCATCTTTGGTCGACTATACTGTTATGCTGCCGGATTGGCTCTGGAATCGCTTCGAGGAATGAAGGCCTCCTAGCTCGGGCATCGCTTCGTGTTTGCAAGACAACATCTAGTGGTGATTCTTAGTCTAGTTTGTGAGTTATTGAATATTGTGCATTGTAATCTGCATTTTGAATCTTTAGATTTTTGTTTCTGCATATTAGTCAAATTTTGGAAATTGCATTGTTTAGACAGCAGATTTGAGTTTTTATTCATAAATCCAAAAAGACAAAAAAACTGCATATGGGTATTGTTCCATCTTCATTGTAGGCTTTAGGCGCCCCACCCCTCCAGTTTGCAGATTTTATGAAGCTTTCATCTATTTTCTAGAGCAAATCGCCCTCTTCTCTAGGCCGTACCTTTCAGTTTTTGCATTGGGATCTATGCAAATTAATTAAGGGTTTTGAGATCTGTTTTCAGTGTTTGAACTCAGTCGCCATTATTGTTAGAATATATTGCATTCGATTTCATGTTAGTCCGATGAGTTTTGTGAGGGTTATGATCAATTGAGTGTTTTCTAAGCTGTTGGTTATTCATACGAAACACAGATTTGTAACAAAAACAGATTTAGAAGTGATCTTTGAAAGTTGTATGGTTTGGCACTTCCTTTCAAGATAAGAAGTTCTTGTGATGTAACGCTAAGTTCTCAATGTTCTAAGCTATTGGCAGACGAATGATTCTTGTTCTTGTAAACTGACAGTAGTACTGGCAGTCTCTTTATTTGTTGCTCAATTCTGATTTGTAACGCTTTCTTTCATTAAAGTTGTTGTAATAGATCTATCTCCGCCCTATGGTAGCTACTTCCCATTCTAGGTGAGCAAGCACATTCTGGGTGTCGAGTAGTTTCATCTTTCAGCATTATCTATTTCAAGCATTGTTGTTGTAATCACTCCGTCATATGGTCGCCCCTCACTCCGCATTGGATTGGGTAGCACATACTTGGCGTTGAGTTCCTTTCTGTATTTAGAGTAGAAGATCCTCTGACCAATGCTCGCCATCATCGGCGCCATTCTGGTTAGAGTTGCTTCCTTTTACGTTTTGGTTTATCCATCTAACCTTAACGGGTGCACTGCTTGTAATTTGAAATTGTGAAAAATCAAAAAAAATTTGGCTCGGAATATTTCAGTGGTATCAGAGCCACGCATCCTGCCATCCTGTGAAATCATCTTCATATGAGTGACAGAGAACAGAGGTATTTGGCAAGAGTATACAAGAGGGATACAGTTCAGACACAGTTGTATCAAGCCCCAGAAGGTCAAACAGCTTCAGAGATTTTGAGGGCTCATTGGGAGCCTTTACAAGAAACAGAAATGGGGGATAATGAAAGAAGTTCTGGCAACAGAGGTGACAGTGGGAAGGGTATAGACAATTCAGCCAATCTAGGTCAAGGACTTGATAAGAAGATGGATGCTTTGTTGGATATGTTCTCTCTCATGTTAGGGAGATTGGGTCCGAATACTCCACAAAACAATACAGTGCATGCCGGTGAGCATAGTGCTACCAACCAGCACAATGGTCATGTTGCCCAACCTTCAGTTAGCAGCACCTACATTTCTGCTAGAGCACTCAAACCCACGTTTTTGGCACCAGCAAACCCACATCCTGATCCCGAAGAAAATGCTTCATCTTTGGAGAGGCTAAGGATAGGCCGTACGGAATATGACACCCTTCCTGATGAAGTCAAGCTTGACATGTCCTTCAATGATTACATGGAGTATAGAAGGAAGGATAGAGGCCAAGGGAGAAATTATGACCAAAGAAGAACTCCAGCACAAGGAGACTTGTATCAAGCTATCAACAAGGTTACGCTTCCCCATTTTGATGGAAGTGATAATAATTCTGCTCGAGCTTGGATACAGAAGCTAGACAACTATTTGGCTCTTAGGCCAATGGCTGAAGAAGAAGCGATTAAATTCGCTACGCTACACCTAGATGGGGTGGCGCATGAGTGGTGGTACCATGGCCTAGTCACCTTAGGTCATGGCTCTATCACTAGCTACGATGAGTTCACCAATAGACTCATTGAGAGGTTCGAGAAGAAGGACCCAGAAGTGCATTTTAGGGAGTTGGCACAGTTGAGGCAGTATGGCACTGTTGATGCCTACATAGCTGAGTTTCAAAGACTTTCAGTTATGGTCACTGGAATCACGGAGAGAAGATTAGTGATCCTATTCAGCGAAGGATTGATGGAGCTGCTCAAGGGTTGGATCAAAGCTTTTGATCCACCGTCCTTACAAGAAGCAATGAAAAAGGCTAGAAACATGGAGTGGGCTGCTCCCAAAGCAAAGTTCCATTCCAAACTAGCATTTCACAAGGGGGATAGAGGGAAAAAGTTTCATCAAAAGCCTCACCATAAGGAGTTTAAACCGCAGAAACCTCATGGCACAAGATTGGATCCAGAGACTATCAATGAACTCCGAAGAAAGGGGTTATGTTTCCGTTGTTGGGAAAAATGGTCCCAAGATCATGTGTGCCCAAAGGGTGCTAAAATCCATCAAATTGAGTTCTATACAGCTGAAGAAAGCAATTCTGATTTTTTTGATCAACAAGCTGATTTTGAGGACAGCGATGAAGAAAAAACTCCAGAAGAGTCTGAAAGTGAAAAAGAAAGTGGTGGTACATTGGCTCAACTTTCGAGCTTCCAAAAGAATGAGTCTTTCAAAATTCGTGGGATGATCAAAGGGCAGCGTATTGTTGCTTTAATTGACACTGGAGCAACACATAACTTCATAGACGAAGTTGTGGTGGCAAAGAAAGGGTTGCAAACAGAAGACTTTGAAGGTTTCAGAGTTATGGTTGCTGATGGGTTTCACATCTCATGCACCAAGAGGATTCCCAACATGTCAATGCAATTGGGCAATTACGAAGTCAAGGATGACTTCTATGTGGTTAATATTGGAGATACGGATGCTGTCCTTGGCATTCAATGGCTGCGATCTCTTGGAGAGATCTCTTTAAATCTGCAAACCATGGAACTCAAATTTCAATCCGATGGAAAGAAGGTGGTGTTGAGAGGAATGTCAAATGGTGGCCCTCGGATTGTGTCATTCAAGAGGATGGCAAGGTTGATACGTCATGACCAAGTGGAGTGGGCTGTGGAGTGCATGATTCTTCTAGCTAGTCCAGCTGAAACGAAAATAGAGCATCCTCCAGATATTCAGTCTTTACTCACCAAGAAGAGTAAAGTGTTTGCGGATTTACCTCCTGGACCACCTCCTGATCGAGGTTCAGAACACATCATAGAGCTCAAGGAAGGGGCTAAACCGGTGATCACAACTCCATATCGGTATCCGATGAGGCAAAAGGATGAGATCGAGAAGAATATTCGAGAACTTTTGGAGATGGGTTTCATACGCCCAAGCAAGAGCCCCTTTGCATCTGCAGTGGTTCTTGCGAAGAAGAAGGATGGTACCATGCGCATGTGCGTGAACTATTGTCCTTTGAACCAAAGCACCATCAAGAACAGATACCCCATTCCCAGAATAGATGAGCTCATTGATGAGCTGCATGGGGCTAAGCTCTTTTCGAAAATTGATCTGAGGTCGGGTTACCATCAGATACGAATGAGGGGATCAGATGTGGAAAAGACAACTTTCAGATGTCACTATGGCCATTTTGAATTCTTAGTCATGCCATTTGGGTTGACTAACGCTCCGGCTACCTTTCAGTCTTGAATGAACCGTGTCTTTCAGAATCAGTTACGAAGGTTTGTGCTGATATTTTTTGATGATATTCTGATCTACAGCAAGACTTGGGAAGATCACCTCAAGCACTTGGAGGAAGTGCTTAGTATCATGGAATCTGAGAGCTTGTTCGCAAAAGCTTCCAAATGTGAATTTGGAAT
>VDFB02359448.1:0-36002 GCA_007258455.2 Sequoia sempervirens
AAACCTAAATCAGTCAAAGGAATCTAATAATTTTTTGAGGAAATAATTTTCTTAGGAGGTTTGTACCTATCTTTTCCAAGAATACTAAGTCTATATCAAACATACTCAAGAAAGGGCAATCAATTGAGTAGAGTGTAGAGATAGTTGAAGCATTCAAGGATATCAAACATGAAATAAATGAGGCACATGTTCTAGTAAGTCCTAGTTATTATAAATCTCTCTAGCTATTCTCTTTTTCTTCCTTCTATATTGTTTTTGCTACGTTACTTCAAGATAATGAGGAGGGATATGAGAAATCAATAGCATTTTTAGTAGATCATTGCGTAAAAGTACAAAGTTGTGTCACACTTTGATAAAGGAAACAACCAACATTGATCCAAATTTTAAACTTGAATCACTAAAAAGTGGCATATATGGTTTGAAATTTTTAAAACAATGTGAACTAATAAAATGTGTATTTTTTATTATATTTTATGTTTGTATTTTTAAAAAATAAAATAAAAAATTATTTGAATATATTTTTTTATAAATTGACACTATAATTTAGTTGCCGATATAAAATGCTAAAAAATGAAGTTGCATGAGATGTTGACCTTTATATAGTAAATTAATTTTTTTCCTTCAAAATTTTTGTGCGCATTTATAACTTGAAACTTTAGTGCATGGATTTTTTTTTCCAATTTTTATAAATATATATTTTTAAATAAATATTAAAATGTCTGTGTATTAAAATATAATTGTTTCCATTCGACATCAACTTTCATATTAACGATTTATCTAAAATAGAAAAAATATACTGTTTTAATATATATTCTTTCATCTAGTGCATCCTATTTTTTCAAAAAATTTAGTAAGTTTTAGTAATTTTCTTGATATGGTAATCAACCTAATATTTTTGTGTTGATAACCTACTTTTAGTAAAATAAAAAATAATTAATAATTAATAATTAAATTATTAAAATTATATCTACAAAAGGGTATTTTTTATATTTAAAAAAAAGTTATTTACATGAATAGGAGTTGTTGAGACATTAAGTTTTTTAATAATTTTATTTTTTTGGTAAATTGGCCTCAAAGTGGTGCTACATAAGCATTTAGCCAACAATTTTAGTTGGAAAAATTGTGGACATATCTAACTTATCTACAATGAATCCTACTAGATCATATGTTTAACCAAAATTGATTTTTAATTATAAATATGTAAATTCATTTGTGCTGATAAGTTGGCCGAAAGTGTGACACAACTTTGTAATTTTCCCCATTATTAGTGCACTAGGAAACATGGTCACAAAACAACAACAAATAAGGGCATGATAAGAAACAACAAACATAGTTGTTGGACTAAATCACAACCAATCATTAGCTAACAATTAGAGCTAGGAATTATGCAAATACAAACTTCCACACAACCCGATTTCAAACTCATAAATACGTAGAACCACAACACTCTCTCATATAAATTTAAATACACTTCATTCAATTTACCAAACACAATGCATTCATACCAATGAAAAACTACTTAAAGGAAAAAGATTCACAAGCATACATTACAATTGCTTAATTTTCTCATACTTCACAAAGCATCCACTTAAATTTCATAAATAGAAAGAAATTTTAAACTCAACATATTTCTATTTAGCACAAACACCAAGGAATAGGTCATCATGAATGTGATAGAGAAAAAAATTAACAAAATACAAGACCAAGAATTTAAAACATTTTATTTTAATCACCACAAAGATAAAATAATTCCAAAGAGGAGTTATCGATTCCAAAAGTAAAGTATAAAATGTGCACAATTTTGACAATAAATCAAGCATGACCAAGGGTCACAAAAATAAATAGATGAAAAAGTTTGGTGACTACACTAATCATAAGTAAATAAATAAATAAATTTCAATGGCAACCTTTACAATAATATGGAATTCAACAATAACCAAAATAAAACATTAACTTAAGAAGCACAATCACATGTACTTTGTGACTAATGCTATCCATAATCGTGGGAGGTGATTGTTACACACCTCTTTGGAATACAACATCCAAGGTGCATTAGAGGACAAACTCAATGACACAACACAAGTGAGCTTTCTAGTACTCCAAACATATCATGCAACATAGGTAGTAATTTTCACTTAATCATTCAACAAAAAAAAACTTTAAATCAATTATAGCTTCATTAAAAGAAATCCACCACATTATGCATGAAGATAATTACAATGAAAAAATTCACCATTCACATGGAACATGCATTTACTCACATCATGCATCTCTACAACAATCTATAACAAAATGAGACCCACATGTCACAAGACACAATTTACATAATTAGGGCTCTAGACCACACCAAAACAATGATCCTATCATGCACTATTTCCTTTGATAATTTAACATGCACACTTTACAAGAGAGAAATAATACATGTTTAGAGTCAACCATTTAGGACTTATGGATGGATGAACTATTCCACTAGGCATTTTCACAAGCACCACACATATGACCCATTAAGACCCAAATTTTTAAATTTCTTAAAAATGATACAATGCAATTTAACCATCTATGTTCCCAAAAAAAACCCTAGGAAACAACACAATTTGGGGACATAAGTCATTGAACCAAATGCTCAACTACAAAAAAATAACATTTCATTTCATGCATAGACAAATCTTTTTAACACGTATGATAATGGACTCATTCTAAGACAAATGCACAATGCACTTCAATCCAACATTAACACAACATCAACATATTTTTACATATCAGGCATATGATCACACACCACCTCTTTCAAATTTAATACATCACTCAAATAATACAATTCACAATGCTCAACCATGAGCCAAAATATTAACATTCCTCTTCTCAAAGATATTTCATGGTTATGACATCCAAAGAGAACATGCAAGCACAACCAAGACCACACAAGGGTCACCACACATACACACACAACAAGGATGAAACATCAATAAGGTGATCACATATGAGATAATATCAGAGGTTCTCACCTCAAAGGATTATCTTGATTCCAAAATCATTCACAAGCACATTATGGTAGAGTCAAATAATTATTATTTAACTATTTATTTTACTTTATGTATTAAGCCACCTTAGGTGGTAGACACTTGAAGAGCTAGTTGAACTCTTCAAGGATGTGTGGCATTTGTCATTTTCCACTTAGTGGAGTATTGCTTCCACCTTGAGTTGAGCACTCCTACAATGACTCAAACTCATCATCCTATATGTACATCCTCCTCATTGAGGATTATACACTACCAACCAATCATTTAGCTCTTGTATTGTATTGTATTGTTGTTTTCAATCTCATAGTTTAAGTGTGCACTTTCTTGACTTGTGTGACATGAAGATAATAAAAATAAAGAGATCTTGCAAACTCTAACACATTATAGATTCAATCCAGATCCATTGTTCTTGTTTGTGACAATCGTATAAGATTTGAGACAATATTTGAATTCATTCACAAGATTATTGATCTCAAGGATCTTCATGGTATGAATTACATTGAGATCTAATACTTACTCTTCACTACATGCATTCTACAAGGTCCCTTATATGCATTACATATACACATGTTTCATCAAGCATCAAGCTTTTCTTTACCTTGCAACCCATGCTAATCACCCTAAAGGACACATCATTTAATGTGGCTTCACGTCAAACATAATTTTTTTTGTTGAGCGACTATCAGATTCAACTTCCAAAAGTCACTCCAAAGTTTGGTAAAAATTCTCTCCATATGGTTACTCATCCCATTGAACAACTCCATAGGTCCCACATGGCCCATATTGAAGTCCTTTTTGGACTCTACCTATTCTTCATCAATTTTCAAATCATCCCTTCATGTGTGACACCACATGCTTCTTCAACTTCAATTTGTATTTTTATGTTCTATCATTTAATGTTATTTTTTACAAAGTGAAATTTAAAATTTATATTGTAACAACTAAGCCTAGAATTTAGCCCTTTTAATAATCATTAATTATCATTACTAATAACCATTTTAGTTAATGGTTTGAAAAATTGATTGCAAGTTGATTAAAAGTGCTTGAAAGAGGGGAGTATTTTTCTTTTTGGCATAACTTTCAAATGGGAGATTAGTATTTAAAATGTAAATAGTTAATAGAAATCCCTTTCCATTTCATAGAATTTTGCATTGAGACAATGTAAAATTTATGTTTTTTAAACACATATTTTGTCTCCTCTTGTAAAAGGAAAACTTTTATTTTCTAAGCGTAAAATTAGGCAAATAGAATTATTGTATCTTTTGATTAGATTACTCACATTGAGTAACGATTTTTTGAAACTGAATATCAGTTGCCTATTTCATTGAAAATGATATCAAACTCAATTATAAAGTACCATTATTTGTTACTTTGAAATTGTTATATATAGTAAAACATATAAAGTGCCAAAATTTAGGGGGATCAAAATCATAATCAAGGGGGGTTGTCTTGTGTGTTATTATACAAAATTGACATAATAACAACGCTTTAACTTCTATGAATGGAAGCAATCAATGGAGATAAAGCTCAAGAAACTAGGATTACATCATGTCACTATAGGTTTGGAACATGAACCTACAAGAGCAACTGAAAAACAAAAATGATATAATCAAAATGATGAAGCCTATGAAACATGATGTACATTCATTTATTTAGATCTTCTCTTTCACATTGATTCTACCACAACACCTAATGATGCATGGACAAAATTAGAATTTTTTTTTGTAAGCAAGATGTAATGAGGGGACATCAACTGGAGAATGAAATAATGTCTTAATCCAAAAGACTTAAACACAATTTAACTTAAGTTTTGAACTCAAGAAATGTGAAATAGAAAAATAAGATGAACAATTGGTCCTAAGTATGGTGCAGGAGCACCTTAAGGTCTTTTGGAAGATCTTAGTGATTTTTGGCTTGTAGGTGGTTCTAGCCAACCACCAAGGGAATAAGGACTATGATATAAAGTCCCTAGGTTGTTTTTGAGAGTGTGTTAGGGTAGGTTTGGCTTAGAGTCTTGAACTTTATGAGTTCCTAGACAAATCTTGGCAATTTGAGCATTTTGGCAATGTTGCCTTGGCAAATTGGCCTAAAAGTTGAAAAATAGCATTAATGTTGTTCTAAGTCCGACCCAAGGGTCCTAGCACATGGGAGAAAGGTATATAAGGTCATCCAAACCCTAATACCTGGGTTGGAAGTTCATTTTCATGAATTGAGACTTGGAGAGCATTTTTGTGTGATTGGAATTCAACAACTTTTGAGTGCATTTTTGTGTTTGAGCCTTCATCCAGTCAAGAATGGATTGAAAGGACTAACCTGATGCTTTGAGTGTTTCATTTGTTTCATTTACTTACTGTACCTAGCATTAGATTAGTCATTTAGACCAACTGGTTAAGGTTTTGCAAGTTTTTGGGTTTTTGGACTCACTGCCGGTTTGGGCCAGTTTTGTGAATAATGAGTCCCACTTGAATTCCCGTGGCTTTCCTCTCATGGCCACTTGGAATCAAGCTGGGGACTATGTAAATAATGTACATACAGGTTTAGGAGTCTTTGTTTGCAGGGGAAGTGAAGAAACTATCAAGCACTAGGCGAGTGCAAGTGCATTCTGGCTAGTGGCTTGGAGAGGACAGCAGTAAAGAAAGCTGCTAAATGGATTGGTTTGTGCCAATAAGAGCATGGGAGTGTGGGAACATGTATTCCAGACATGTGTGTGCAAGGAGGAGAGTTGAGGAGGTCATTGAAGCCCTCAAAGTTGGAAAAAGGAGCTAAAACCCTTGAAACCCTTGAAATTAGGGAGGTATGAGGACAGTCATATGAACGGCCACTTGGGAGACCTTACACCTGGTAAATATTGAAGCCTAGGGTACCACTAGAAATAATATCAAAAAATATTTTGGGGTTGTTAAGACCGTTTTTGAGAAAAGCCAAGAAAACGGGTTCTAGGAGGCCTAGTTGGGGCAAAAGGCTACAAGGCCTAAAATGGAGTTTTTCAAGAAAGCGATGGGAGAATGGTGAAAGAATCCAATGAGATGGATCAGTGAGGTGTCAAATCAACAAAGAGACAGTAGAATAACCTTTCCTAGCCCCTGGAGTGGTTAGGACACTTTGGGTCAGTTTGGAGCCCAGGGAAGCCTAGTGGCGAATTGAGAGTAATGGAGAAGAATTTGAAATTGGTGGAGAGTCTTATGAGGTGAGAGGGGTTTAGGAGAGATCCCTGAATAGGGTAGAGAGGAATACCCTAGGAAGACCAGAGAATAGGTCTTGGGAAGAGCAAGAGTGCTCTTGAAAGGTAAGTCTCCCCATCAAATTGGTATCAGAGCCATACAAGGCTTGGGAATTGAGAAGTGAATGTCAGAAAGAAGTGAATCCATAGGAGAGAACACCATGGTGACCAATGCAGAGCTAGCTAGAGACTTGACAGAGCAACAAGAAAAGAATAAGTCTTGAAGAGGCTATGGAAGAGATGAAGCACAAACTAGAAGAGGTGGCAGAGACTGCAAGCAAGATGAAGGTACAGTTAGGAGAGGATAAAGATAAGGGTAAGAATCAAATAGAGGAAGACATAGAACCAGAACCTGACCCTCCATTAGCAGAGGAACCCTTCCTCAAAGCATTGAAGGCTTTGAGTGGCAAGGCACTTGAAGGTATCCCTGTGTTCACAGGAAGAATGGATGCAGAGTTGGTTATGGAATGGATTGAGGGAATGGAGAATCACTTTGAATGTGATGGGATTACAGAGGCACAAAAGGTGAAGATAGCCAAATCAAGGCTAAGAGGACAAGCACTAACTTGGTGGAAGTTTCTACAAGAAGAAAGAGAGAAGGAAGGCAAGAAACCCATAGGAAGTTGGAAAACTATGGTGGCTAAAGTGAAGGAGAACTATCTACCTGAAGACTATGATATTCAATTGCACAAGAAGAGACAAAATCTCAGACAAAGAGACCTAGATGTAGCTGCATATACAGAGGAGTTCCAAAAACTAAGCCTTAGATCTAGAGTGCAAGAAGTTGAAAGCATCAAGGTTGCTAGGTATCTAAACGGTCTTAGATGGAACATACAAGAGGAGTTGAGTCTTTTCACACTTACTACCCTCCATAGCTGCTATCAAATGGCTATTAAGGTGGAAGAGAAACTAAAAAAGAAACAAGATTCCAATACTAGAGGTAAAGGAAGAGGTAGAGACTCTAGAGGTGGACATAGAGGAGGTTTTGGTGGAAGAAGCCATGAGAACAAAGGTCAAGGGGATTCCAAGGTTGGAGAACAATCCCATGAGGCAAATAATAGAGGGGGATACAGAGGTAGAAGCTCTAACAATGGTGGAAGAGGCAGATCAGGAAGCTTTGGGAGAAGTTCACACTTTTCTTCCATGAAATGCTACAATTGTGGACAGTTGGGTCATCCGGCTTATAGGTGTCCAGACAAGCCAGCATCTTCACAAGGTGAGAGGAAGATTACATATGTCCAAGAAGAGGACTGCTCTAAAAACTCAGAAGTAAGTTTGGATTCAGAGAAAGGAGAACAACTCATGTTAAGAAGGATTTTGATCAAAGCACCTACCGAGGATGAACACAAACAAAGGAGAGCTCTTTTTAGAGTCAAGTGCAAGATACAAGGTAAGGTTTGCAAGGTCATCATAGACTCAGGATCAACTGATAATGTCATCTCAGAGGAGGCAGTACAAAAGTTGAAACTCATCAAGATACCCCATGTGTGTCCTTACAAGGTTACTTGGTTGAACAAAGGGCAGAATATATTGGTCAATGAACAAGTTTGGGTTGAGTTTGCTATAGGAAAGTATCAAGACAAGATACTATGTGATGTGTTACCAATGGATGCATGCCATTTGCTGCTTGGTAGACCATGGCAATATGACAGGGAGGCAGTACACCATGGCAAGGAGAATAAGTACTCATTCAAGAAGGATGGAGTGACTTATAAAATTCAGTCTTTGATAGAAGAAAACACAGTGGAAAAGGCAGAAACTAGTGCACTTTTGATGAGTGGAAAGGGATTCCTAAAGGACATAAAGGAGGAAGAAGGAGAGGCATATGCAATCATGTTGAAGCCAAAGGAAGAGGAGTTATCTAATCAGCTACCTATGACAGCAGAAGTGAAGCGACTGTTGGATCAGTTTAGGGACATCATTTGTGAAGGTACACCAGCTACACTACCACCCAAGAGAGCAATCAGTCATCAAATAGACTTTATACCAGGAGCAACACTACCTAACAAGGCTGCATACAAGATGACACCGGAGCAGAATAAGGAGATAGCAAGGCAAGTTCAAGAACTTTTGGACCAAGGGCTGATCAGAAAGAGCATAAGTCCATGTGTTGTTCCAGTTGTGTTGGCACCTAAGAAGGGAGACAAGTGGAGGATGTGTACTGATTCTAGGGCCATAAATAGGATAACCATTAGATATAGGTTTCCTATTCCTAGGATAGAAGATCTAATGGACTGTTTAGGGGGTGCTAAGTTCTATTCCAAAATTGATTTGAAAAGTGGCTATTATCAGATTAGGATGAAAGAAGGAGATGAATGGAAGTCAGCATTTAAAACCATAGAAGGGTTGTATGAATGGTTAGTGATGCCATTCGGGCTTACAAATGCACCTAGCACTTTTATGAGGGTGATGAATGAGGTCTTGAAGGACTACATAGGAGTCTTTGTGGTTGTCTACCTAGATGATATCCTCATCTTTAGCAAAACAAAAGAAGAACATATGAAGCACCTAGAACTTGTGTTGAGAAAACTTCAAGAGGAGAAGCTCACCATAAACCTTGAGAAGAGTGAGTTCATGAAGCAAGAATTGGTCTATCTAGGATTTGTAGTATCCCAAGGGAACTTGAAGATGGACAAAAGCAAGGTTGAAGCCATTCTCAGCTGGCCTACTCCAAAGACAGGGACAGAAGTTAGGAGTTTCCATGGATTAGCTCAGTTCTATAGGAAATTTGTGAGAAGGTTTAGTGAAATTTGTGCACCGGTTCTTGACACCATCAAAGGAGGACTGAAAACAAAGTTTGTGTGGACCAAAGAAGCCAATGAAGGATTTGAAAGGTTGAAGAGGGAGATAGCTACCCAACCTATCTTAGTTTTACCAAGTTTTGACAAACCATTCATAGTAGAATGTGATGCAAGTAACATAGCAGTAGGAGCTGTCCTAAGCCAAGAAGGCAGGCCAGTGGCATTCTTTAGTGAAAGGTTGAATGAAGCAAAGTCTAGGTACTCATCCTATGACTTAGAGTTGTATGCTTTAGTGCAGGCTCTTAAGAAGTGGAGGCACTACCTATTGCCAAAAGAATTTGTGGTATACACCGACAATCAGGCCTTAAGTTACATCAACACTCAAGAGAAGCTCAGTTTGAGGCATATCAAGTGGATGGAGTTTTTGCAGTCATACACTTTTACCATCAAGCATAAGAAGGGGGTTAACAACAAGGTTGCTGATGCTCTTAGTAGGAGGTTGCTTACTATCCAAGAGATACAGCTACAAAGCACAGGGGTTGAAGGATTCAAAGACCTATATGAAGGAGATTCTGATTTCTCAGAAATATACAAGGTATGTACTGATTTTGAGAATCATTTTCACAGTGAATATGCTGATTACACTTTGCAGAATGGTTTATTGTTTAAGGGGAAGCAATTGTGTGTTCCTAGAGGTTCCATGAGGGAGAATCTAATCCAAGAAAAGCATAATGGCAGTTTGAGTGGTCACTTTGGTTTGAACAAGACACTAGACTTAGTGGAGAGGTTCTATTGGTGGCCTAAGATGCAAAGAGATGTAAGAAGGTATGTAGAGCAATGTGGAGTGTGTCAAAAGGAAAAGGGAACATCAACAAATGCAGGTCTTTATCAGCCATTACCCATCCCAAATAGACCATGGGAATGCATAAGCATGGACTTCATAGTAGGTCTACCTAGGACACCAACTGGTTTGGACAGTGTGTTTGTTGTAGTGGACAGATTCAGCAAGATGAGCCATTTCATACCATGCAAAACAACACATGATGCTAGTCACATTGCACACCTATTCTTCAAAGAGATAGTGAGGATACATGGGTTGCCAAAGAGCATAGTTGCAGACAGAGATGTGAAGTTTATGGGACACTTTTGGAAAACTCTTTGGAAGAGGCTAGGAACCAACTTGTCTCATAGCTCAGCATATCATCCTCAAACGGATGGACAGACAGAGGTGATCAATAGGGTACTTGGAAACTTGTTGAGATGCTTAACTAAGGAGTATGGACAAGGATGGGAACAAGTGATTCCACAAGCTGAATTTGCTTACAATGATAGCACAAATAGAACAACGGGTAAGAGTCCATTTGAAATAGTATATGGCTTACATCCAAGGGGTGTACTTGAGCTTAGGGATCTACAAGGATATGAAGGGATCAGTGGACATGCTGATGATTTTGCTCAGTCAATGAGAGAGGTTCATGAGCAGGTAAAGAAGACATTGATAGAGGCTAATCAAAAGTTGAAGGCTAAGAGAGATGAAGGGAGAAGAGAATTACAATTTGAGATAGGTGATTTGGTGATGGTATACTTGAACAAGGCAAGGTTATAGAAAGGCATACCAAGCAAGCTGCAGATGAAAAGGATAGGGCCATGTAAAGTGTTGGCTAAGTATGGGTCAAATGCATACAAGGTGGAGTTACCCAAGGAGATGTCTATTTCTCCTATCTTCAATGTGAAGGACTTGGTGAAGTATAAAGGACCAGAAATGGATGAAGAACAGTACAATGCTGAGATAAACAAGGATGTGGAAGCACTCAAGGTACCAGATCAGATCATCCCACAAGTGGACAAGATTCTAGACTCAAGGGTGAAGAAGAAGACTAGGCACAAGACATACATGGAGCACCTAGTGAAGTGGAGACATCAACCAGAGTCAGAGGCTACTTGGATAGCAGAAGGTGACTTTAAGAAGCATGGAATTAGTGAGGAACTCTTGACATCATAGGTTCCTTAACCTCTTTGTTGCAGGGGGAGAATGGTGCAGGAGCACCTTAAGGTCTTTTGGAAGATCTTAGTGATTTTTGGCTTGTAGGTGGTTCTAGCCAACCACCAAGGGAATAAGGACTATGATATAAAGTCCCTAGGTTTTTTTTGAGAGTGTGTTAGGGTAGGTTTGGCTTAGAGTCTTGAACTTTATGAGTTCCTAGACAAATCTTGGCAATTTGAGCATTTTGGCAATGTTGCCTTGGCAATTTGGCCTAAAAGTTGAAAAATAGCATTAATGTTGTTCTAAGTCCGACCCAAGGGTCCTAGCACATGGGAGAAAGGTATATAAGGTCATCCAAACCCTAATACCTGGGTTGGAAGTTCATTTTCATGAATTGAGACTTGGAGAGCATTTTTGTGTGATTGGAATTCAACAACTTTTGAGTGCATTTTTGTGTTTGAGCCTTCATCCAGTCAAGAATGGATTGAAAGGACTAACCTGATGCTTTGAGTGTTTCATTTGTGTCATTTACTTACTGTACCTAGCATTAGATTAGTCATTTAGACCAACTGGTTAAGGTTTTGCAAGTTTTTGGGTTTTTGGACTCACTGCCGGTTTGGGCCAGTTTTGTGAATAATGAGTCCCACTTGAATTCCCGTGGCTTTCCTCTCATGGCCACTTGGAATCAAGCTGGGGACTGTGTAAATAATGTACATACAGGTTTAGGAGTCTTTGTTTGCAGGGGAAGTGAAGAAACTATCAAGCACTAGGCGAGTGCAAGTGCATTCTGGCTAGTGGCTTGGAGAGGACAGCAGTAAAGAAAGCTGCTAAATGGATTGGTTTGTGCCAATCAAGAGCATGGGAGTGTGGGAACATGTATTCCAGACATGTGTGTGCAAGGAGGAGAGTTGAGGAGGTCATTGAAGCCCTCAAAGTTGGAAAAAGGAGCTAAAACCCTTGAAACCCTTGAAATTAGGGAGGTATGAGGACAGTCATATGAACGGCCACTTGGGAGACCTTACACCTAGTAAATATTGAAGCCTAGGGTACCACTAGAAATAATATCAAAAAATATTTGGGGGTTGTTAAGACCGTTTTTGAGAAAAGCCAAGAAAACGGGTTCTAGGAGGCCTAGTTGGGGCAAAAGGCTACAAGGCCTAAAATGGAGTTTTTCAAGAAAGCGATGGGAGAATGGTGAAAGAATCCAATGAGATGGATCAGTGAGGTGTCAAATCAACAAAGAGACAGTAGAATAACCTTTCCTAGCCCCTGGAGTGGTTAGGACACTTTGGGTCAGTTTGGAGCCCAGGGAAGCCTAGTGGCGAATTGAGAGTAATGGAGAAGAATTTGAAATTGGTGGAGAGTCTTATGAGGTGAGAGGGGTTTAGGAGAGATCCCTGAATAGGGTAGAGAGGAATACCCTAGGAAGACTAGAGAATAGGTCTTGGGAAGAGCAAGAGTGCTCTTGAAAGGTAAGTCTCCCCATCAAAGTATCTTTTCAAAATTAGGTTCTCAATATTCATTTTTTGTTTCTAATTTTCATGCAAAAAAGATTGATTTTGGTGCATGATACACTATCCCATCTCTCTCATATTTTGTTGTTTCTCTCACAAAGGAGCAAGATAAAATGATGATGCAGGAGCATCCCTGGTTGTAAAGCAATCTTGTACTAACCAAAAATAGTTCTTTTCTTACATTGCATTCAGTAGCAATTTCAATAGTTCATTCCATATTTTACCACATTCTTGTTTCTCAGCTCGCGGAGTAGGATGTAGGATCTACACATCAAAATATATCACATATCCAAATTCCACATCATTTGCAGTTGTCTATTGAAAGTTATCACTCTCAGAATTTTACTACATTACCGGTCAAAGCATTTGGGGCTGACCTGGTCTAGATTCCTTTGTGCGGACCTATTCTAGAGATCGTGTGGAGCTTAAGTGGACATCATATAAGCATCTTGGGTTCGTTGGGACCTATCTTGAAGATTTACAAATTAATTCATTTCGCATGGAGCTAATTCTTCGTATCTTGAGGCCGACATGCATATTTGATCAATCATCAAGTTATTAACCCTTGTGGCCAATGTGGACCTATTTTGGAGCATGAGAAGCATATTTATAAGCATTGTAATTCATGATAAATCATCAGTCATAAGTCTAGATCAATAATTCATGATTAGATAGATTCATTTTCACATAAACCCTTCGGGGGCATGTAATAAGGCCTGTTGGCTAGTTGTACTGTTGAAGCCCTTGTGGCAAGGCCTGTGAGCCCTTGTAATTCACCTTTGTGGCCAGTGCTACATATAAGCATTCCATATTAATGAAGATTCATGTTCGCATATCAATTTACTATGTTGTTTTTGTTGTGTTACTCATTGTTGCACGGTTCAGACTGTTCCTTTTGGAACGCTCCTACCGTGATTACACCAAGATGTTAATTTTCGATGTAAATTTTAATTACAAAAAAAAATCAATCCCTTGCTTTTTATCTAATGATAACCCCTCACTTGTTTCCTCTTAAAACCTTCCTTTTACTTATCTATTCTATGTATATAATAAATTACTTAATTCTTGTTCAATGAATAGAAGAATTTATATCTTTACTTGGGAATCTAAATATTTATGCATTCTATATTCCCCTCATTAAATCCCAAATAATTATATATATATATATATGAATAATAATTACTAATGTTTCCTAGAGTCACATCGAATTTTCCCAGCAGTCAGAAAATTAAATCAAACCCACTTAAAAATCAACAGACATAATTAAAGTTTACAATATGAAAACTTCCTAATTGCAACGTGAACTTATTGACTTAAATGATCAGATTTTAGACTAGATATTACCATGCACTTGTCCGGTATAGAAAGACCACTCAACCAATATAACAGTATCCCGTACAAAGCCTAATTCATCTGCAAAAATATAAGTCTATCTTGGGAGTTACCTCCCAACGATAACTTTCTATATTGCCCAACAAGAACTCTCTATTAAATTACTACCATTTATGCTATAGTGATAAGTTGCAACAAATTTACACCCTCCAAATGGTACTTAATAAAACCAATCTCTTTAGAATAGCCGTGGAAGCACATAATACCGTACTTATGGATGTGCCCATGAGGATTTCCACGCACCCATACTTACTGTAAGTCTTTGGGGTGTGAATTCCAAACAACACTGGTGAATGAATGAATGAATGAAAGATTTTTAATGACGTCAACGAGACTAAATAGTCTATGGGACCGAGACAAAATAGGCCTAATTTGTCTTCATGTTCTTTTCCAAGTCGGATCTCTTGCCATTAATTTTAACTAGAAGGCTAGCCATTTGATTAATCTTATCTTCCTCAAATAGCTGGTGCATATTTTCAACTTTCAAACAATTCTCATGTTGAGTGTGGATATCCACATAAGCAGTGCACTCCATGACGAAGTGCCATTCCATTTCCACAGCCCCCTTGTTGCAGAAAATACAAGTTCTTTCTTCCCAAGTTTCCTTGGGTATCTTCCACCTACCGGTTTCACACCTAAGGTGATGCGATCCCATCCTCAACTGAGCCACTAACATCTTCGCTTTCCCTTTAATAGCTGCACCTAAATAGGTTTTGTCACCATGATATTTTGCTGGATTAAATTCTTTGATGTAATAAGCTTTTTTACGCCCAATCTGATTCGTCCACATGGCAGTTCTAAATTTTGCATTCACATAGCTTTTTATTTCACTATTGGTGCTAGGACATGTTATGCCTTGCATAACCACCCCACTTTGATCTGGATCAAAATGGGTCCCCCTTTCTTTTTTTGTCTTTTTCTATTTTGCCTTTGGTTTTCTGCCTTAGGCGTTTTCCTTTCAAAGTTTTGTCGGAGGCAGAACCGGGACCAATACCGGACTTGGAAATTCCTTCTATGTTTTTCTCTTGTTTCATCCCTGGTTCCGGTTCCGACTGTTCTTTTCCTTCCTCCTTCGTTCTTTGTCAGAGTCGGGTCCGAGACTGACTCAGAATGTTGAACTTTCTCAAAGTACCTCGTTCGGGTCCCGTCCCGGGTCCGACCCCGCTTTTTCTTCCCTCTTCGTTGGTCTTTGTTGGTAAGTGTCCTTTGCCTTAACTTTCTTTTCGGCCTTGGGCATTTTCTTTTTCGTGTTGGCAGACTCGGAACTGAAACTGGGGCCAAACCCGGGAACTTCCTTAAAGTTCCTGGTTCGGATTCAGTGCCGATCCCGGTTCTGCATTTTTGGTTCTTTCGCTTCTGGTTTCCTCTGTTTTGGTCGTGGGGTTTTCCTTCCCCTTTCTCTTTCTTTTTGTTCCTTTCTTTTCCTCTTTTCAGGTGACGTCGAAGGTGGGTTGGGAACGGAATCCGAACCTGAAACTTGGAGACTTCCTCAAAGTTTCTGGTTCGTATTTGGTTATGACCCCAGTTCCGTTCGTCGTTTTGCTCTGTCTCCGCCGGTGTTTTGCTTACCATCCTGCGCATTTTGGTCTCCTTCACGGACCCGGATCCGGGACGGGGTATGAATTGGGAAGTTGTGATTACTTCCATGGCTCATTCCCATCCTGACTCCGGTCCCGGTCCCGATTTTATTTTTGCTCTGCCCCCGCCAGTTTCAGGGCGAGGGATGTCGTTTCGGGGTCGTGTTTTGTCCCGATCCCGGTTCCATCGGGGCTCATTAATTCTTGCCGCTCGGTCCCAGTTTCCGTTTTGGTTCCGCTCCCGCCAGTTTTGTGGGTGAATGTTGTTCCCGTCCGGATTTGGTTCCACCTCCGTCGGAAGCAAGTCTTTCCTTGCAAATTGTAATAAAATAATAAGTGTTTTGGGTAATTTCGAGGATGACATTTTTGTGGTTTAGAAGACTAACGAAGACCTTGCTTTGTAGGATCAGGTTCTATGTGTGGTGATCTGTCTCAGGGAGTCGGCTAGAATTTTGAGTTTGGTGGAAGGTCTCACCGACGAAGTAAAGTCTCCCCGAAGGAAAATGAGCTTTCATCAAAGCAGAGTGGCTTCGCCATAAGGTCTGGGCGACCATAGAGAGCTACACCGAAACAGAACTGGCTCGTCCCTGAGAAAACAAAAGGGATCGCTATAACGTCTCCCCGACGACGGGAGGTTACGCCGACAACAAGGAGGGGCTCGTTAAGAAGAGGGCAATTTGGGGTAAGGTCTCCCCGAAACCATGAAGTCTCCCCGACCAGAGAAAGTTGCGGCGACGCAAGTAAAGCAAAAGAACCCATATCAGCATAACTACAGAAGGGTCTCCCCAAAATAGAAGAAGCGGCATCGGCGAAGGGTTATACTTTCGCCACAGGGTCTTGGTGATAAGTGAAGGTCACATCGAAAGAACGAAGTGAGCCTGCCGAGAAAGAAACAAAATTCACCGAAAGGCAAGGCTTTTGCCACAGGGTCTTGATAAAGGAAGAAAGTCACACCGAAACAAAAACAGAAGTTGGCGCGAGAGGATCAACAAAGGGATGTCGGGGAGACTCCAAAGTAAACAAGGGTTTTGCCATGTGGTCTCAGCGACCATCTTGTGTCTTGCCGATAGCGGTGAATCTGCCAATGAAGGAACATATCGTTGTAGCTCTTAGCGCCTGCCATGACGTCTTTCCGAAGGCGGGGGTTACGCCGACAACAAGGAGGGGGCCACCAAAAGAAATGAGAGCTCACCGAGAGGACGCAATTTCTCCATGACGTCTTGCCGAAGGTCTTTGCGAGGTCGGTATGACCTCTGTGGCTCGTTGGAACCTCTCACCGATTGGCCCATGCTACACTGACGAGCTTGCAGAGAGCAGATCAGGGGGGCGGAAAGAACGCCGAAAGAAGAAGATAAAGCTGTGAAAAAGGGGACAACTGGTATCTACTGACAGAGGTATCTCGACATTAATGGTGATATTTTAGGGCACTCAAAGTAGCTCTGCTGGAGATTCGAAATGGACACGGAGGCCAAAAATAAGTGCGGTAGCTGCAAAAGATCTACAAAATGCCTGAGAAGACAGTCTTCACCAACATAGACAGCAAGGATTCGAGTTTAATGCAGAACTGAATTTCTACAAAAGATATGGATGTCGACCCTCTTGTAGCCGACTCTCCTGGTGCAGATATTTTGTAAACCCTAAAGCAGGGGACAACACATCCTTTTGATGCATCCCGTATATAAGGCATTCTGGCCTCTTTGTAAAAGGATGGGTAGAGTTAGAACGGCTAAGATTAGAACTTCTAGATAGAAAACTTCTAGTTAGTAATCAGTAGAATAGGAATAGATGGGATAGAAGCTGATCCTGATTATTTGTAATAGGACCTTCTTTTGTCTTCTTAGAGTAGGAGTTAGATTCAGAATAGGACCTTCTTAGTGTAAATGGAAACAATTTGGAGCCACATATTTTCTATACACTGGTGATTGTGCCAGCTTTGTAATTATTGTTTATCTATTTTATGAATAGTAGAAGCAACCAGATCTTAATCTACTTCATGTTGTGTTTCAGAATGGTGTTTGTCTTGAATTAATTATTTGATTTGTGAAGCTTTCAAGGAATGAAGTTTGGTTTTATGTTTTATTTGAATGGTAACTTGCAATTTGCTGTTGAAATTAGCACTGTGAATGGACGAAGTTGTGTGTTAGTCACAAGTTGACTTTGTTATGCAGTTTTAGTTAGGAATCCCTTGGAAGGTGACAGGTCTGGTTAGTTCGGATGAAGTGTCATTATTTTCTATTCCAAAGCCCTGATCCCTCTTTTTACATTTCTTTAAAACCTCGGTTAAAATAGGTTTTAAGTTTATGTTTTCTCTCACAACAGTCCAAAAGCTCACACCAGCAGGCCCCTTGAATATTACTGTTACATTGACCACTGAGGGACATCAACACAGTTGAGACCCAACTACCAAGACCTTGGGAGCTAAGATATCTATGTGATCATCTTTCTCTTTCAGGAGAAACAGAGTAGCAATATTCTATTTGCAATGTTGTTGTGCCATCCAGAATGTCAACAGGAACTGGCGCTAGAAGGAGGGCCTATGAGTAATTGTGAATCATTGTGAGTTGGAGTGGGCTAGGTCTTGGAAATCTCGGCTCTAATGGGTAGCCCTTTGTATATACCAGGATTTTTCAATGAAATCCCCGGTCACCTGTATGATCGGCTTCCTTTATTTTTTCCTAACAGTGGGAAAAATGCTTTTGAACATGTCGGAACTTGCAGACGTATACTTACTTTTCTCCAAGTTCCGTATGAGGATGTTGTCTGTCAATTGTTCATCAGAACATTTCAAGGTTCAGCAAGACAATGGTATGTTTATCTGCCATCACAATCTATTTATTCATGGGCAGAGTTAGAAAGCTTATTCTTAGATCAGTTTGGTCCTCGCACACAAGGCCACTGGGAGAATTCATCCTTGCAAAATCCAATCACAGAGTTGAGTACTTCATTCAATAATGAAGTTATAACCATATTGTCTCTTTTCAATCATCTTCCAAAGCATACTCCATTACGTCACAATGAAGCTCTAGATGAAACATTTGATTTGCCATAATATAATTTTGATGACTTGTTTGGTGAAAAGCATGAAATGGATGTAAATTTAGAGCATAATGGAAATCTCAAGATGGAATCTAGCTTTGTTGAAAATGCTAGTACTAACGATGGCTGTGAAGTAGATGAGGTAAACTCTTCATACCAAGATGAGAGTCAAGGTGATGAGGAATGGACAAAGGAACATGGCTCATGTTGGCTAGATATCCCGCGTGCACAAAATCGAATGAGGGAGAAATTAGAAGAGCTGGGAGGTCTGAAATTGTTAGAACTTGTTGGGCCAAGTGGAGGTAGAATACATCGAACTGATCAACATTCTCAGATGGACTGCCATGTCTTCCTAGGAAGGATGGATTTGTATTTCAAGCAAATGATCACTATTGAAGGAATACTTATGAAGGATCCTTGGAGTACATATCCCTCCAATGGGAATGAGGAGGAAACACCCTTTGGTGGGTTAACACAAGAAGATGACTCTGCTGATTTGAGTAGTGGGCAGATTGAAACAGGTGACATGCTTCAAGATGAGATCGCTAATGAACCTGGTGTTCAAAGTCAAGGACATAAATGTCAGCATGAAATTTTAAGGTAAGAAATTCAAGAAGATGTACAGATCGGTCAATTGTTCCCTGAGGAAGTTCATGATAAGGTACATTTAGGAGAAGCAGAGGAATGCCAAGAAAGCAATCAGGAGGTTATCTCAGAGGTTGAATCTCTTCAATATAACAAAGAGAATGAAACCAAGGTTGATTTTCTTGATTTTGATTCTGATTGCTCAAATGTATTGTTGGAAGAAGGTCCTTTCTTGGTATCCTCAAATCAATTTGTTCCTAACATTGGTGAAGTTGATGCTAAGTGGCATGTCCTTGCTGATGTGGTGCAAAAATATGAATTGAGAGAGTGTTTTCCTGACTCTGACTCTGTGCATTCACGTGAGTTTGAGGGAAATCATTGTTCACCATGTGCCAATACCCCTGACACCAATGGTGATAAGCTGGAGGCGGATTCTCAAACCCTAGGGGATGACCTGTTGCAAGAGAATGTTCAAAATGAGGATTCATCTCAAGAAATTCAGATTTTTTTTGACTTCGTGCCCGAGATGAATACAGAGATGCTGGCGAGTGAATATCCTGACGACAAGATGAACCCTGATTCAATGGTGTTCCATGAGCTAAGAACTCATGGGGAGGAGGTCATACAACACGAGCTTGCATTGGTAACTAGAAGTCTTCAGAATCAGGTGGTGTCCTTTCATTATCCTCTATGTTTTGGTAATTTTCAGTTTGATTATGGCATTAGGGATAGTAAAACATGTTTGTGGGTAAATCATGAAAAAACTGAGAACCCACAGTTGATAATCTTTCAAAAGCTTTATCAACCTCAAAATGAACTTATTGTTTACTTGAAACTTTATGGCTTCTGAGTATAAAGATAAAATTTGCTAGGTTTAAGGAAACATGCCTGGTAGGTTGAATTGTTGCACATAATGAAAAATCAGTCCAGAGTCAATGTATAAAGTTACCTGATTTTGTGTTTTGTAAAACTTAGCTTTTGGGTTAGTTTAGGTTCGGAGTGGTTCCATTCAGTTTTGGTTTAGTTAGTTTTCTTCCTTAATTACGATTTGTAGAGTAGGGTTTATTTCTCCATTTAATAAATATTTTGTTTTGCTTAGTAAGCTTTTTGTTTGTTTGTTTTGTCCTTCTTTTTTTAATGTTTCTTTTTACGTTCATTTTATTATTTCTGTTTTGTTTTTACCATTTTCTTCCGAGGTTCATCCACCATTTCCTTCCCATCATCTTAAAATGTTGGTTGTTATTTGAAGCATACTTTGGTCATTTGGAGAAGAATGGTTTAGATATTTTTGGGCTTTCTATTTGGGTGATTTTGTCCTAAACTCTTTGTTTCATGCCCATCATCCAATAAGAGTTGTGGAACATCTTGAAAACAAGGTGCAAAGTAAGTAACCTTCATTAGCTCCCTCTGAATCTATCACAAATCAATAGGATCATCTCCTCTTGTAATGGTATATTTGTCCTAGGATGGCAATGTTGTAAGACTTGAGTGAAAAATCTAATTTTCCAAGTGCTGTCATGAGGTCCATGGTAGTTTTCAACCCAGATCAGATGTTAAACATTTGACATATTGAAAAGAAAAGAGAACTAAATGAAATATCCCTAAAACCTCAAAGAAAAAGAGCAATCAAGAAAAGTAATGGGGTGATTTCCCATTATCTCGGGGGCTATGGGCCTTGCATGGCGGTGAAATGATGTGAAAAGCAAGGGAGACTATCTCCCGTCGGGGAGCTATATGCAGATGCTTGGCCCAGTAGCTGAACAATGCGGGAATATCATTGCACAAAGAAGTCATCATGCCAATGCCGAATCTTGCATCATTATTCAAAATTTGAAAACTTCGCAGAGAGTACGTTACGTCAACACATGGGTGGGGGTAGCCATTGATTGAGCACATTTTGAGATTCTAAGCTCGATACCTTGCCTAAAACCCAGCTATGGCCAGGTTGTGATGCTTGAACCTTCGGCGGGAGTTAAGGTATTTGAATCCTTGATTCGCAGAAAATGGTTAAACCATTTTTTCCATTGATCTCTGTATTTATTGTACCTTACCTGCTCCCACCGCTTGATTCACGGATGGGTTCTCTTTGCATGGCTTTTTCTCTTTTGCCTTTGGTTTTCACGCCTTAGGCATTTCCACTTCCGGGATTTGTCGGGAGGTGCAGGGATATCTGGGACTTGGAAATTGCATATGTTTTGAATGCGCGTTTGCGGTCCAGCCGGTTCCGGTTCCGGCCCCGCTCTTTTCCAGCTTCCCTCCTTAGTTTCTTTGTCCGGTTGGGTGCGAGACCGACTTCAGGGTGATCGTGAACTTTTCCTCAAGTCCCTGGATTCGGATTACATCCGGTCCGACCACAACACCTCTTCCCTCTTCGTTGGTCTTTGTAGGTAAGTTTTACTTTACCTTAACAGCGCAGGCCTTGGGAATTTTCCAGCTTTACCGTGTTGGGACCCGAAACAGCGGGGCGAACCAACTTCCTCAAAGTTCCTGGTTCGGATTCAGTGCCGATCCCGGTTCCGCGTTTTTGGTTCTTTCGCTTCTGGTTTCCTCTGTTTTGGTTGTGGGGTTTTCCTTCCCCTTTCTCTTTCTTTTTGTTCCTTTCCTTTCCTCTTTTCGGGTGACGTCGGAGGTGGGTTGGGAACGGAATCCGAACCCGAAACTTGGAGACTTCCTCAAAGTTTCTGGTTCGTATTTGGTTCCGACCTCGGTTCCATCCATTGTTTTACTCCGTCTCCACCGGTGTTTTGCTTACCATCCTGCGCGTTTTGGTCTCCTTCGTGGACCCGGATCCGGGACGGGGTATGAACTGGGAAGTTGTGATTACTTCCATGGCTTGTTCCCATCTCGACTCCGGTCCTGGTCCCGATTTTCTTTTTGCTCCGCCCCCGCCAGTTTCAGGGTGAGGGATGTCGTTTCAGGGTCGTGTTTTGTCCCAATCCCGGTTCTGCCGAGGCTCATTAATTCTTGCCGCTCGGTCCCGATTTCCGTTTTGGTTCCACTCCCACCAGTTTTGTGGGTGAATGTTGTTCCTGTCCAGATTTGGTTCCGCCTCCGCCGGAAGCAAGTCTTTCCTTGCGAATTGTAATAAAATAATAAGTGTTTTGGGTAATTTCGAGGATGACATTTTTGTGGTTTAGAAGACTAATGAAGACCTTGCTTTGCAGGATCAGGTTCTGTACGTGGTGATCTGTCTCAGGGAGTCAGCCAGAATTTTGAGTTTGGTGGAAGGTCTCACCGAATAAGGAAAGTCTCCCTGAAGGAAAATGAGCTTTCATCAAAGCAGAGTGGCTTCGCCATAAGGTCTGGGTGACCACAGAGAGCTACACCGAAACAAAACTGGATTGTCGCCGAGAAAACAAAAGGGATCGCTATAACGTCTCCCCGACGACGGGAGGTTATGCCGACAATAAGGAGGGGCTCGGTAAGAAGAGGGCAATTTGGGGTAAGGTCTCCCCGAAACCATGAAGTCTCCCCGACCAGAGAAAGCTGCAGTGACGCAAGTAAAGCAAAAGAACCCATATCGGCATAACTACAAAAGGGTCTCCCCGAAATAGAAGAAGCGGCATCGGCGAAGGGTTATACTTTCGCCACAGGGTCTTGGCAATGAGTGAAGGTCACACTGAAAGAACGAAGTGAGCTCGTCGAGAAAGAAACAGAATTCGCCGAAAGGCAAGGCTTTCGCCACAGGGTCTTGGCGAAGGAAGAAAGTCACGCCGAAACAAAAATAGAAGCTGGCGCGAGAGGATCAACAAAGGGATGTCGGGGAGACTCCAAAGTAAACAAGGGTTTCGCCATGTGGTCTCAGCAACCTTCTTGTGTCTTGCCGATAGCGGCGAATCCGCCAATGAAGGAACATATTGTTGTAGCTCTTGGCACCCGCCATGACATCTTGCCGAAGGCGGGGTTACACTAACAACGAGGAGGCCACCGAAAGAAATGAGAGCTCGTCGAGAGGATGCGATTTCACCATGATGTCTTGCCGACGGTCTTTGCGAGGTTGGTATGACCTCTGTGGCTCGCCGGAACCTCTCACTGACTAGCCCGTGCTACACCGACGAGCTTCTAGAGAGCGGATTAGGGGGGCAGAAAGAACGCCGAAAGAAGAAGATAAAGCTGTGAAAAAGGGGACAGCTGGTATCTACTGATAGAGGTATCTCAGCATTAATGGTGATATTTTAGGGCACTCAAAGCAGCTCCGCTGGAGATTCGAAATGGACACGGAGGCCAGAAATAAGTGCGGTAGCTGCAAAAGATCTACAGAACGCCTCAGAAGACAGTCTTCACCAACATAGACAACAAGGATTCGAGTTTAATGCAGAACCGACTTTTTGCAAAAGATATAGACGTCGACCCTCTTGCAGCCAACTCTCCTGGTGTAGATATTTTGTAAACCCTAAAGCAGGGGACAACACATCCTTTTGATGCATCCCGTATATAAGGCATTCTGGCCTCTTTGTAAAAGGACGGGTAGAGTTAGAACGACTAAGATTAGAACTTCTAGATAGAAAACTTCTAGTTAGTAATCAGTAGAATAGGAATAGATGCCCGATAGAAGCTGATCTTGATTCTTTGTAATAGGACCTTTTGTCTTCTTGGAGTAGGAGTTAGATTCAGAATAAGACCTTCTTAGTGTAAATGGAAATAATTTGGAGCCACAGATTTTCTGTACACTGGTGATTGTGCCAACTTTGTAATTGTTGTTTATCTGTTTTATGAATAGTAGAAGCAACCAGATCTTAATCTACTTCATGTTGTGTTTCAGAATGGTGTTTGTCTTGAATTAATCATTTGATTTGTGAAGCTTTCAAGGAATGAAGTTTGGTTTTATGTTTTATTTGAATGGTAACTTGCAATCTGTTGTTGAAATCAACACTCTGAATGGACGAAGTTGTGTGTTAGTCACAAGTTGACTTTGTTCTGCAGTTTTAGTTAGGAATCCCTTGGAAGGTGACAGGTCTGGTTAGTTCGGATGAAGTGTCATTCTTTTCTGTTCCAAAGCCCTGATCCCTCTTTTTACATTTCTTTAAAACCCCGGTTAGAATAGGTTTTAAGTTTATGTTTGCTCTCACAACAATCCAAAAGCTCACACCAGCAGGCCCCTTGAATATTACTGTTACATTGACCACTGAGGGACATCAGTATAGTTGAGACCCAACTACCAAGACCTTGGGAGCTAAGACATCTATGTGATCATCTTTCTCTTTCAGGAGAAACAGAGTAGCAATATTCTGTTTGCAATGTTGTTGTGCCATCCGGGACGTCAATAGGAACGTCATGCAGCTTGATGCCCCACTTGTTCATCCACTTGTGGTTTTGTTTCATCCAAGTTTTCTTCCTATGATCTAGCGTCTCCTTCATAACCGTTTTGGGCCACTGGTGGTTATCCATGTTTTCAACCTTCTTTAAATAGCTTATCAACCAGATTAGCACTGACGCTTCCAATGGAAAAGTCCCCATTTCAGCTAAAAGAATTTCATATGGGATTGTGGTTTTAACTTTGAGACTGCTTGTTATTAAATGCTTCTGGATTCTTTATAGTTGTCTCCAACTACACTTTGACATACTGCTCCCCCACACTTCACACCCATAAAGTACAACAGGCGTAATAAGCAAACCAAAAAGTGTTTTCTTGGTTTTCCAATCCCAAAGCTCGGCTTTTCTACACCTATTTTGTAGAAGGTAAGAGGCTTTCCAACCTCCCTATATCCTTTTCGTACGACACGTCTCCCAACTGAGCTTATAATGAAAGGAAATCCCAAGATACTTGTATTCTTTCACAATTTCGAGCGCGCTGCCTTAAAAAAGAAAGGTATTCTGCTTATCTTTTCTAATCAATGAGAAAATCATGATTTTGGTCTTGGTGATATTCACTTGCATCCCAACCTCGTGACAAAAGAGTTCAAGAGATTTCAAATGTTCTCTTAACCCATGAGCTATTTTTGAAATTAGGATAAAATCATCAGCATATAAAAGTAGCTTCACCACATAACCTGCCAATTGAATACCGTCCCCTTCCGTCTTGCTTAACCAAGCTTCCAACTTATCAATGTATAGCCCAAAAAGTGTGGGAGATAGAGGGCAGCCCTGTTTAACTCCAATGTCGCTACCAAAACATTCTGACATACCTTCACTTGTTCTAATTTTAGCTCTAACCTTCTCATACAATCTATGAACAACTACTCTATACATGTTTGGGATGCCTAATTCCTCCATTCTATTCCATAGTTTGTCTCTAGGTACCGTGTCAAAAGCTTTCTTGAAGTCTACAAAACAACAGTAAGCTTCTTCACCTTGAGTGTTCCAAAAATTTTCAATCAAATGTCTGAAGGTGATTCAGTGATCAATGGTAGAGTGTCTTGACCTAAAGCCTGCTTGCCCCTTTGCTCTTTTGCCCTCATTTTCTGCCCAATTGCTGATCCTTCGTTCAATCATGCTCCCAAAGAGCTTGCCAAAGATAGGGTTGACCATAATCGTGCAGTAGTTAGATGGATTATTGATATCACCGCTTTTAAATAAAGGAATGACCACACTGGTAGTCCACTCCATAGGAAAACCCTCTTGATTGACATTATTGAAAATTCGTTTTATGTGAGGAGCAAGACTGTCAATCCCCCACTTTAAAAATTCAGCCTGTAACCCATCTATGTCCTATGCTTTACCACTCGCCAAATTCTTTATTCCTTGTTTAATATCATCCACAGTGAATAGTTCCCTAGATGTGTTAATAACAGGTGGTTGGTCTTTCTCGTGAACTCGCTCATAAAGAAGCCTAGCATAATCAAGCCATTGGACATCTGTAATACTATTTTCAATCTTCATTTTCTTTTGCTGCAATTCTCTCCAAAAACCTTTAGGGTTCTGTTTTCCAAGTGAGATTAGCTCCTTCCTTCTTTCATTTACATAATCATATTTTTTAGATTGCACCAATTTTTCATATTTTTTCTTGTATTCTTTATCCATTCATCTCTTTTTTAGTGATCTCTTGGCTGCCTTACATTCTTCGTCATACCATGGATTTGCCGAAAAAGTGTTTGCAGCCTTCACCTTGGGGTGAGACCTTTTGCATGCATTTAAGGCCTTGTGAATTATTGGGATCAATGAATTGCTATGAATGTGGGCATCCCCCTCTTTTGTTGTTTTGACCTCTTTGTTATTCTTTAGATCATGGAAATGTTGTTTAAGGACAGTGTTAAATATTTCTCTATTTTCCTTATTCAAGAGGATTTTACCCTTTGGAAGGGTTTTTTTTTGCATGTGTTGATCCTGTATGATGTGCTGGCTGATTGAAGACATGCCAAGCTTAACCAGAAGAGGTAAGTGGTCCGATTTCATCCCAATAGGGCAGTCCTCGATGTCAAACACTAGCAGCCTAGAGACAAAACCTTGAGAACAAATCACGTAGTCCACCATGCTTTGACCATTGTAAGTTTTACAAGTGATACCCCCCAAATTTGGCCAACCTCTCATCCCATTGCAAACAACCATGCCAAACAAACTACATAGCCCAAGTAATTCTGCCCCAAACGGAGTGACATCACCATTACCATCTTGAGATGTTCTTTCCCACTTTTGATCTCCACCTTCCTCTAACCATAAAGGATTGTTCTCCCCTCTCTCTTCCCTACTCAACTGAAGAGATTGATTATTTGCGGTTCTAGCATTAAAGTCGCCCATTAAGACACCATCTCCAAGTGTGCTAAAAATAGATATATCTCTTTTTAGTGAGGCATACAGATCTTCGTTGTCTAAATTTCTCTTCTTGTAGAACTTAGAATTTTTTGGAGCAAAGTAACAAGCAGCCAATCTGAAAGTCACCCCATTTTTTGTTATTTGCAGCCATATGTATTGTTTATTTATGTCCTCTTTTTCAAGTTCAACAATTCCCTTCCACTTCTCACCTATTAGCACAGTAACTCCCCCATGACCTTTGCCTGTTTCACTCCCTTTGTTCCAAACTGAAACTTTCTTATACCCTTCAAAATCTGGAACTTTGCAGCCTTCATGTTCATGCGTTTCAGTAAGAATGATGATATCTTTACCCTTTGCTATGGGCCCCAATCCAAGTCCTCTTCTCCAAGGATACCCTCTACAATTCCAACTTACAACACGTAAGTATTCCTGGGGGGGGGCCCAATCCCTATTTATTGTTTGAAAAACGATCACCAATTTGAGCTTTCCCATTTTTTAGCCATGCCCACTTTCCTTCATTTCTTGTTGTTTTCACTTTCTCCCATTCTTTCCTTTGTTCTTCTTGCTGCTCAAAAGTCAAATCTTCATCTAGGTAAATATGTGTGCCTCTAAGTAACCCTCTGTTTTTTAGAATCCTATTCTTATCCTCTAGGCTTCTCAAGGTGACTCTTACATGTCTATCTCTTCCACCATCTATCTTTTTTCCAATTCTATTTGCTTGTTGAATATACTCTATCCATTCCAGCTCGTCTTTAAGGAAGTCCCTTGCTAGGATGTCGATTCTCTCCCTTTCACCAAAATCTTTCAAACCTTTAATAATAATGTTTGTAGCCTTGCTTTGTTTATCTTTTTCTTCCCTTATTTGTCTCTTAACTTGATTTTCAATAATTACTCTCTGCTCATTTGGTGATCCACTTACCACATGTGACCATGATTTGGCCTCTTCTAATTGGTCTCTTAGCTGGTTCTTTTTTTTTCCAAGTCTGCTAATGCTGATTGGATCATCTTTAATTCCATTTTGTTTTCAACTTCCTCCACTTCTGGCTTATTGTTTTCAGCTGTTTTTAGTTGATGTAATTCTTGCTTTAGAATGATCAATTCTTGTTGTCCCTTCTCCATGTTAACTTGTAGATTCAAAATTTGCTCCTGCAGTATTTTATTATCCCTTTCCAGCCTGCAATTGGTCTCTGAATTGACCCCATGAATTGCAGCACAAACTGAAACATCTAAATTTTGGATGACATTTTACGCTGACTTCTCAAAACCAATATTACTATACACTTGCTCTAATCCATTTTCTATTGTTTCCTTCATAAATACTGACCATTCTTGAAATTTATTGTGATATTGACGTGTAGCAGCCATGGACACCTATGTTATAATTTTGGTTGGAGTCAGAATACGTATATGCATGATTAAAACTTACCACAATTAATGCACAAACAGGGGTGTATGAAATTGGTAGCTCAGCTTTTACTTGAGCACAACGTACAAAGGGAGGCGCTACAAGATAAGAGATCGGTTTGGCAAACACGTTTCCCTACCGATGGTTTGCAATTAATATTCTTGTGTGAAGGATCGTGCTTATCGTATCTTGGGCTCGAGAATCGCACAATTCGATACGTTTCGAATCTACTTTAGATTGCGTTGATAATGGAAGGAAGCGGTTTTGATGACATTCATTCTTTCAACCACTGTGCAACTCTTCTATAGTTGTTGATGTCATATTTAGCCTCACTTCAAAGTTTATTTCAAAACCAAACAGTAATGATGGACGGGGAGCCAACCTCCAAGGGAGCTTGTGGGCTCATAGTAGGCTGCGGCCCATGTGAGGCCACGCTTTCCTGGGATCGAGCCCCTCCTTAGGGTGCACGAGTCCTGTGTAAGGAACAGGCTGTGTGCCAACCTTATTTTAGAACGACATAGTTGTTGTGCAAGATGATCTGGATCTCTTTAGATTGAAAGATGTAAGGGGAAGAGCTTATGATTTCACCAATCTTTAATAGTGGTAGATAGTCGATGAAATTTAGATTACTTGAATCAAATATTATATATATGTATTATAAATTTGATTATTGGAGACGTATTTGAAATATTAGTTATTCAATACATTGAATTTGTTGACCATTTTATTTTTAGAGATGCCTACTTTCTTGTGTCGAGTGTTTTTGAGGTGTTTAAATCATGCTTCGTTTCAGCTGAGAGTCTTTGAAGATATGGTTATAATCATGACACAGGTGGAAGTCAAGTTTTGGAATAGGTAATCATTCATCTTAATGGATCCAAGGGATGTCTTTGACATAGATTCAAACACAAGTAAAGTTGTCATCTAGTTCAATCTGACCTCATGGTATATTAGATTATATTAACATAATATATACTCGTGCACATAAAATGTATGCATGTATTATTATTTAAACCCTTTGAGCAATTTCTTAATTTTATTATTTATACCAGTTAAATTCTATATTTAAATATATATATACATAGAAGGAAACTCATGGTAGAATAGAGAGTATTTGGGCAACATATGTAACGTGTACATATTCTTATGTATACTTATTTTTAAACATATGTATATCCTCATTTCATGTATATATTTTTAATGAATTTATATAGTAAGAAAAATAATTCATTTTAAATGTCTTTATCTACTTGTTCTAGATTTGACATTAGGATTCCCAACGAAGTCCTTGAAAGCTTATGAATAGATGGCTAGTTTCCCTTCAATATTTATATGTTTATAGGTGCAACTAAAATGAACCACAATTTGTTATTCAATATAAAGGTAGTTACCATCATTTAGCTCAAAATTCTTTTAATACCTACCAGAAAATTTAGGAAAAAAAAACCTTTATTTTCATTCTGAATCAGTTTCTATAATGCAACAATGTACCCAAAAAAAGTCAATATTACAAATAACAATTATAGATTGATGGATATCATACCAATGAAATAACCCTTCTCATTTATGTCTCCTATTTTTTAACAAGATACTAATTTTCTATGTTACAAAAATAACACACAAATGATTGTTCTTTAATTTACTGCAAATTACAACACATACTATTTATTTAAATTCTCACCCTTACAAGATTACCTAGAATTGAAATAGGTGACAACCATTGCAAACGGGCTTTCTCTCCACCCTACCATAATGGCGTCATGGAGCCTCGTGGGCTCTAGCTATACCCCCGAGCAAGAAATCTGTTAACCCCAAGATGATGAATGGGGTCCTCTCAAATTTTACAAAGAAATAAAAGTAACATAGCACCAAACTTCATATATCTAGGTTCACTACTCTTTATTTTCTACCATAATCTATACACTGTCACCTTCTTACAACCAATGAACAAGGGTAAATGGAAATAGGAAGAACTTATCTCCTTTTTTTTAGATGAAGGGATTGAACTCTTGTATCCATCCTTCCTCTCCAAGCCAAGCCATTTTGATCACTATCTTTCCAAAGCGGTGGACTCCTCCCCTCCTCTCATTCTTTCTATTATCTCCACTCAAGTTCTCTAAGAGGAGAGGTGGGCAACACCCCACTCATTCTTCCTCTCCAAATAAATAGAAGTTTCCAAAAATTGCAACTCTTCGATGGGGAGGTGTAGAGTGTACCTCCCTCCATCAATGAAGATCCTTTCCCCATTAATGAGAATATGCATTTAGACAACCACTCAATCTTTCCACTCCATCCTCTTCTCAAAATTCGTCACTCTCCATTATGAGAGCTTTTCAAGGGTCAAATCATGTTGTAGGGGCACTATTGTATGCCCATTTGACCCCTACCACTATGGTATAGAAACTAGGGGGTTTATTTTTGTACCCTAACCAAAAAAATTGACCAACAACTCTCATAAAAATCCCAATCAAAGTTCAATCCGAGTTTCAAACTTAGCTAGGGGTTTCCAAGACCTAATCCCCACTTACACCTCAAATGAATCACAATTGAATGACCTCAGAACTTTAGTCTTCCAATACATTAACTCTACTTGTTTTTAAGCCCCAAATGGGGTCAAATTTACATCCTCAAGAAGTCTTTTGATTCACTCTCGATGGTTCTCCCTTCTCATGCTAACATCGTTACCTTCCTACACATTGCCAACACGACCATAAGAACAACCATATATCACATAAATTTGATAGTAGAATTAAGATTAATTAATTCTACAACAATTCCATTTACAAATCCTATCCATATTCACAATTTACAAGTTCATAACACCTTCACGGCAGTGACAATGAAACAAATGTTATCGATGAAATTCTAGAATATGGTCACACAAACACATTATTTATCCACTGTAATACATCTTACCATCTCTTTAGGGAAACATGAAACAAATTATGATTGTATTAATCACATGTGAAATGGGGTCTTACAATCATAAATTCATAATAACATCCACTAAGTACTTTACAAAGTGGTTTGAAACCATCACTCTCAGCCACATCATTGGCAAACAAATTTCTAAGTTCATACTTGATTACATGATATGTCATTATAATATTCCCCTTGAAATTGTCACTAATAGTGACAATCCATTTAAGAACTAAGACATCTTTGATATTTACTATAAATTCCATATCCAACATCACTTATCCACTTCGTGCTACCCTCAAAGTAATGGTCAAGCATAGGATTGTAATAAAACCATCTTAAAATATTCAAAAAGAAAAATAATGAAGTTAGCTATGACTGGCACCTACAACTCAATATTTCCTTATGAACCTACTACACTAGGATTTTCACACCCACTGGTGAAAATCCACATTAACTTGTTTTGGTTTTGAAGCCATTTTTTCAATTGAGGTCAAACTCCCATCCTTAAGGATAAAATTACAACACCTCATGGATGAAGAATATGGGGTTGCACATCTAGAAGATCTAGAACTATGAGATAAAGGGCGCCATAATGCCTTGAAAAATCTACATGCATGTCGAAATAACCACCATAAAAACTATAATAAGAAGATCAAAACTAGCTAGTTTGAGGTTGGTGAGTTGGTTCTCAAAGAAAATTAAAGGAACCTCCAGGATAGAGACAAGAAGGGTAAAGTTGAACCTAATTGGCTAGGAACTTTTATTGTTGTGACCAAGTATAGATCGAGAGCCTATCATCTTGCTACATCAAAAGATCGGTCATTAGAAGAGCCTATGAATATCATACAACTCAAAAGGTTCTACATCTAACCTTCAAGATATCCCAAGAAGTCAGAACAATACAAAAAATACAAAAATACAAAAAATAGTAAAGAGAAATAATCTATCGAATGGTGAAAATTTCTTCGGAGGCACCTTGGATAATTACCTTGGTGAAATCCTTCTTGTAGGTGTCATATGTAATAGTCTCATACCACCATCTAGTAGAACATTTATACACCTCATATTCCATAATCACTTACATGATCCCCCATCCCACCATATATTTGTATTGTGAGTATTAATCAAATCATTCACTTGCCCCACCATACATCATACCACCTCATTTCACATCATAGCCTATATATTAGTCCTTTAGTACCATACAGTCACCATAAAATTGTCATCCAAAATCATGAAGATCTGCTACAGAAAGCTACCATTCCAATGGCTACTCTTAGGCATAAAGCAATCAATTTGATTGCAATTCTCATTTTTTTTGCTCCTTGCATTAGTGGTTCAGAAATATCATCCTTACATCCCTACCAATCCTAAACATCCCTCTCGATGATTTCCTCCTCCTTATTATATTACTTGTCACACTTTGAAGGTGCTCTACATCCCCTACCATATAACCACCTATCCACCACCATTCCATATCCCTTATTAGATGTGTTGTGGGAAATACCTAAGCCTTGGACTAGACCTTTTCACATACCTAACACAATTTGGGTGGACCTTTACACCTAGGTTTCATACACTACCCATCACATTGAGCTTATCCCCTTAAACTGAGCTTTACCATGTTACATTGAGCTTACTAGATTTGAAACTACATAAAGCAAACCAAACATTAGGCATCACAACTTAATACAAATCATACACATGCCCAAATTTTGCACAATAAAAAGCACCATACTAATTCACTATCATACTTATCCATCCATACCCTTAGGGATGAATCCTTCTCATGTCAACCATAATCCAAAACATCGTCCATCCTAATTTAGCAAGAGATATGATGGTTGCATGACATATTGTGTGTTGGTCTTTTGTTTTGATTTATGTTTTGACCCATGACTATACCTACTCCAGGTCACCAAGATCTCTCTATATATTGGTGTGTTTGGATTGGTATATAATGGGACATAGTCTTTGTTTCTATGTGTAATGTTTGTTGGTTATCCATCAAATGGACCACCAAGGCCGATTTCAACCTTTTGTGTCTAGGAACATCTTTATATATATCAAATATTCTCTGCATAGACCCACCAAGCCCATGACAAATACTTGTGATCATTAGGATCTCCTCATACTTTAAAGATCATTCCTCACATGCCCCCCCAAGGTTGTACCATGTATTGCATGTATTAGAACAACCTTTTGTTTGAAGAGTCAAGTCCATGCAAAGGTTACCTTGTCACCTTGTTTCTTATACCCTGGTGCATAGTCTCCTTTGCTATACCAAAATATAGGATTTCTCTCCACATATTAGCATAACCTATCTTATCCATCTCCTATCCAATCTATCCCCCATTCTAATCTATATTTTTATACACAAATTAACTACACAACCTACATCATCCCCCCATATATACCATGATCAAACCTATATCCCCTCTCAAGGCTCCAATTTATTTCCCTCCTATTCCTATTCCATCCTACTAATAGCTATTCCCCCACCTATCCCCTTTTTCTCTCACTTTGTATCATGACTATAAAATAAATTAAACATCATCTATTGTATACATGCTACATACCTTGCACCCACCCACAATTAAGTCATATCATAATCATAATCATTCCACATAGCATCATAATATACATATATAACATCATAATAAATATCTTATCATGCATATCCATAACATATCATATATACATTCATAATAATAATTACATTATTAACTATTTATAAAGAATTACCATATATTATTACATGCATAACGTAAATCATACACAACAATACCCCTTATATAATCACATAATCCACCATAAAACAAATAACTAGGAAACATGTTCACATAGTCCATCATAAACATCCATAACAAACAACCAAGATACATTATCTCATGATCCATCCATACAACATAAAACATCATACACATTTAACCCATCACATATATCATAATTCATCATAAGTTTTTAGCCAATACCATCTCCTATACATACATACATACATACATATATATATATATATATCAAAAAGAAAATAATAGTCATGATACAATGTGTCATTTATGTCTCTAAATGGCTCAAAATATATCATATACATATACAAAAAAGAGCTCGTAGGCATATAATCTTTGTCATCCTAGCTATTACTACCATCCTTTGAAGGTGTGTGTGATCTTAGCACTACCCTTGCCCATAGTGGTGGTGGTGGTGGCCCCATACCCATTGACCTTGATCTCATTGATCCCGATCTACTTGATCGATCACTCTTTACAAGAATAGGAGCCCTTTGATCAATGGGTACTACCCTCTCATATAGAGACTGATAGTATTGTGACTCTTGAGTTGCTTGTGTGGCATGCCTTTGTGACTGTAGCATGTTTTCTACCACACATGTCCCATGCCTTATCCTCCCAGCATGATTTTAGCCATATCCCTCTCTTTCTTGAACCTAGCCACATCTGCATTTTCTCTTTGTAACTATGTCAAAGCTACACACCACTCTGCTAAGGCCTTATCTCTCTCCCCCGTCACCTAATTCAAATGACCCTACCCATATCAACCCACTTGTGCTTGCAAGGTCTATAACTATTCTCTATAATAATCTCGCTTTGCTATAGCTAGATATCAAGCAATAGTCACCATGTCCCTCTCTAATGTCACTTGTGCTAGTCAAGACCCTCCATCACCCCCAACACCATCCCCTCATGTGTTTTTTCATCAACCAATAATCCTTATACTTGAGACAACTCTACTTGAAGATTGTCTCTCTCATTTGTCCACTCTGTCATCTTAGTTCATGCCTCATCCATCTCCCATTGATAACTCTACAACTTTCATAGAGCTATACCCAACCACACCTCAATATATCTCTCATCCTCCTCCTCACCCCCTTAGCCATCATCTATATCCATCCTCTTCGTCCTCTATGCCCTTTCATCTACTCCTCTCTCCCTCCACCCCACTCTCTCTTACCTCCACCATCTCCACCCTCTCCACCCTCTCTTTCATCTCTCCCATCCCCACCATCTCCTCCATCACCTCCTTATGTTACATCTCCACCAGGGATCATCAATCTAATAGTCTTGTGCTAATCCCACCATACCACATGCTCAAGTGTCTCTCTTGCATCCTCCACATCTAATCATTGTACTTGGGGAGTTGGTTGCATGTTCAACAATGATGAGTGAGCCCATATAGGGTCTACTAGCATCCTCCATGCCCCAATCTCCTATGTCATCTGAGCAAACACCAAGTCTCTCCTTTGCAAATTCTATTTTAGTCCAAATTGTCAAAACACTCTACCTGGTATATACTACTTAATAATATGCATATTCCTCCCAATCAAGAAGTGGGTTATCTGGGTGTATGCCAAGTGTTCATCATCATCATCCCATATCTCACATGCTCTCCATGGCCTCCATTTCATCTCATCATTGTAATCAATAATGATGCCAAGAAAAAATGTTGCCCATCCATGTATGGTGCACCAATCCATCATATAAGTTGTAGTGTAGAAAAATGTACACCTTTGCATTTTCACACTATGTTTGCATCCCCTTTATTAATTGGACTTAATTAAGCCTTTAATTGACCCAATTATGCATCCACAAGCCTAATTAATTTCATTTTCCGAAAGGGGAACCCACATTTAATCAATGCATACACTTAATTACACATATTGGAAAATGTGTGTCCTAGCCTTAGGGCCTAGGGTCCTCCTTAAGTCTTGGATCCCATATTTTTAATATGTTTTTGGTAGCATTTTAATGATCTAAATTTAATTTGCAAAGGTCGGCTTGTGGTGTTTAATTGTTGGGTAATTAAAGAAACACCTATAAATACAAGGTTATTTTATCAATTCAAACTAAGCAACATTAAGGAAACTTTCAAAAGAGAAAAGATTATTGTCAAGAGCATTGG
>VDFB02359449.1:0-77252 GCA_007258455.2 Sequoia sempervirens
ATATTGTGCATATTGCACAAGAAACTTAAGTAATAGCCTAAGATTGGTATGCAATCAGGAGGAGTATAATGTATTTATCTGATATCCCTGGTTTGATATATATATTTAAATTTTTTATAAGTTGGTAGAAACATTCAATGTCTTGGAAGTGTAATGTTATCATACAGGGTTATCAAACAATGGATATGAGGTAATGGTTCCTTAGTCATTTGGTGGTTTTTTATAATAGGATTTGATATAAGTAGTTTGGCTATACTATTTTATGTTTAGTTGTTATACACATGTTATTATCACTTGCATAGTGAATATCTTGAATTTATCATTTTTTGAGATAGTGGATATGCTTTGTGAATTGCTATTTTTTTCTTGATAGTTGCACAAACAATGGAGTTGATTTGTGAATTAGGCATATGGTTTGTATGTTCCATAGTTTACCTTCAGCAACTTATAATGTGGAAATTAGGAGTATAGGGTAGTTAGCATCTGCATATCCTACAAAGGCAGTGAGTATTATTTTGGCTACTTGGTAAGTGTTATGTTGTCTTCATTTTAGAAGTTTATGGAATCCTAATACTATCAGTCACTATGATTTTTTTCTTTTTTCCTTGAGGAACATAATTTCAATAACAGTTTCTATGTTGTACATAGATGGTCTTTTTTTTTAAGCCTCTTAATGTAGTGACAAATATGTTTATGTAAAAGTTCATGGTCTTATGGCACTGTCAATTGAAAAGTGTTGATTTGATACTTGATGCTTGTCAAAGTTGTAAAAAATGATAGGAGTTGCAGTGGTTTTTTAACTAATATTGATACTTGATCATTCATATCATCATGGTATTGATGCAAAGGTTCTTGGATAAGGATTGTCATTATGTCTATATGATCATAGTTTTGTTATCAATCTCAAACCATCAAATGGAAGTGGTGTCATATATCAATGAAAAATAGTTTTATATTCATTACAAAGAAGTGACTAATTGATTCCTTTCATATACCATGATTTGATTAATACCTGATAACCTATGTATCTTGTTAGCATTAGATATTAGTTGTTTATATATATGCTTGTCTCTAATAAGTAGTTAATTTCTTATCAAATTTCATTGGTAAACTATTAATAGCTTGTTACATTCATAATACATAAGTTATTAATGATCAATTGTATATAAGGTTCATGTGTTTCAAGTAATAAATGGTGAATAAGAAACACTTCAAGAATAATTTTTTTTATTAAAATCAATTTGGCAATGATATGACATTTGATCTGACATTGGTAGTTTGGTCTCATTTTTTATAGTATAGTGATATTTGGTTGAGGATTTATATGGAATTTTGACATGACTACTTGTTAGAGCTATTTGTCTTGAAATTGGCAATCCTTGATATTGACATTTACATATTTGGCTGAAATGATTGATTGGTATATTCCTATATTGACATTGATGGTGGGATTTGTGATATATTCTTGACCTTGACGTAGACTTGCATATTTGATGCACACACACACGTGCACATATATAAGAGTGATGTGAATGACAATGGATTTAGGTATGGACAGGGATTCTTTGATATGATTGGTATTGACATGCTTTGATCGGTTTTGGTACTAATATGGAAATACATCTTTTATTCCCATGTGACATCTTTGGCATATTTAAATTGATCATAATATAGACATGGTACAAGATGGTACATTTTTTTTGGTGATTATGATCAGATTGATGATTTTGTTCATTTGATTACAGGATGCATGATTCTCATATAATTTGAACAAAGTATCCTAATTGGTTTTAGGTACCGCAGTGATACAAATTAGTTTGACACGATACTTGGCTTGCCGTATTTTGTCCTTCATAGGAATTTTTTGGTGGTTGATACATTGATAGTGTTGCTTTATGTAGAGCTCATCTTTAGGGGAGATTTTCATGCTTATTCTTATCCTCTCATTTATTTGGAATTGATTCGATTGATACTATGATACATGATTGTATATTCACATGCATTTGAGTTCTCTTGCAGCATTTTGAATTTATTTCTGCTCCTTTGGAATTGTTGTTGTTAGAAGGGGAGAAAAGTGATACTTTCTTGATGATTTGATTTTGTGATGAAATAGCTTGGAGGCCTAGTTATGTCCATACATGTCTCTATATCAAATGCATTAATGGGAGCAAAAAAACCTAAGAAGATGAACATTGCACCATCCACTTTGGAAGAAGGAGAAGAATGCCTGGTGGAATTAGACTCTCTAAATAAAACTCTTTCCAGGGGAATAGGAGTCTGGGATGATGGAAAGCCAACTGGGAAGTGATTCCCAAGGAGTTACAAGATCCATTTGTCCTTTGTCCTTGATTTCAAAGGGGGAGAGAAATCAAACAAAATGATTGGTAGTTGAAGAGGTTTAGAGGTTTTCCATCAATGACAAAGGGGGAGTTTGTTGGCATGCAATTTTTTCATTGATGTCAAAGGTTGTGTTGTCATTGAAATTAAAGGAGGAACATGAAGTCAAAACTTACATTCAGCACACTCAAGTATATCTTATGTTTCAAGTTTTGATTGCACTAATTTAAGAGGTTATAAAGAATAAAAAATTTTAGTTTTGGAGGATAGTGTATTTGTATATCTTTAGTTGATATCATATTCATTGAACAATTCATATCTTCATATATATTGGTTTAGTATATTGAATTTGAATTGACATGGCATTAATGTCACAAGCAATAAGACGGTAATGTGATCTTGCAACATTACTCTCCTTGGCATATCTTGATTAGTATCATTAAGCACATGTTTTATTAGAAACATCACAAGGCATTATGGTGCTTGATTTAGTGGACCAACATATGTTGTTGCATATCATGAGGTTTATTATTGGCATGCAAATAAAGTTAAACACCAATACAATAATGTATTTTGTTCACAAGGATGATGAATGTTAAGTTCACCAACAAGGAATCATAAGTTGTTTTCTTTCAAAGGTCAACAAGGTATCATATCTTTGATTATTTCAAAGGTCATTATACATTTAGGCTTTGTAAAATCATGTGGAGATAAAAGTTAACACTGCCATATATATGGTTTTTATGGTTTTTTTAAGCAAAAAAACATATGAGAAAAGGCCGACATAGTAATTGTGCCCTAATTTTCTTTAACTATCGACTAAACACAAAGGCAGTTTGTTAGTGAGGATGATGGCCGATTTAGGGCTCGATGAAGATTGGAAGAATGGTGGTATGACGGCTGAAAATGAAGAGAAATGGTTTCAGGTAGTTTGCTTTCGATTTCTCCAGGTGATATCGACCTTCATTTGAAAGATTGAATTGAGTTCAAGATATTTTTTAGTTATATGCAAGTTACTTTACCTATTCGGGTCAACATTCTGTTATGATTTTTATGTGATTTGTGTTCAAGACTGTTCAGTTTCTCTGTAGTTAGCATTTTGTTATGGGTTGTGTTAAAGTTGATTTCTTTACCCTCAGGACTGCATACAATAGAGCATTATGTCATTAACTGTTATGTTAAATGAAACTACAATTGATTATCATTCTATTATTTGTTAAGCAAACTATAAGACAGTTATGGAGTTGAAAGTTTGTTTTCAATTGAAAAACAATGAACATTATATATATGATATTGAAGACATTCAAAAAGGTTGATGAGAAAGAAACACCATTTTTTATTGTTGATTCATACTCTACTAAGAGTCATTTTTCTCAGTGATGTAAAAGAGAATTGTTGTCAGTTTTATTTCATGAAATTTTTATCTGAGAAAAATTGTATATCCTTTTGTAGTAATACTATATACTACTATGTATACCAAACATATACACAATAGTATATTGTATTTGGACTTATGCTTATGAATCTCAAGTGATATGAGATCAGAAGAAGCTGTGAAAGTGAAACAAAGATGATACTCTGTATTTTTATCAAAACTATGATGGTATGAGGCAAATTGTATTAGCCAGTGAGGCACACTTTTGCTAGTGGGGCACTTGCCAGTGAGGCACTTGAAATCTATCAATGAGATAGTATTTCCAGTGAGGCATTTGAAATCTATCACTGAGATAGTATTGCTAGTGAGGCATTTGAAATCTATTAGTGAGATAGTATTGTCAGTGAGACATATCAATCAACCAGTGAGGCATTGTAAACAGAAAAGTTTCATATAAAGCTAGTGAGGCAATTTTACAAGTGTTTTTTCTACCCCATGAGGGTTTTGTACTCAGGAAATATTGTGTTCTGTTTACACTTTTTCTATAGTTTGTTTGGTCTGCATGAATACATATTAGTTATGTATCACTATTTAGAATGATATTCCTTGCTCTTAAGTCTTATGTTCATGGGTTAATGTTTATCATAAAATTGCTTCATAATATTGTGTTGGTGCATCCTTGATATTGATCTGTTAGCATTAATTGTCATAATGCCTATCTTAATTCAGCAAAAGTGTCATGATGTTCATATATGATGCTTTATCTCATGTCAATAGAAGTTGCCTTGGTATTCATGTTAGTTTTGTTAAAGGTTTGAGTTGATGTATTGAGTTAATAATGATTACCAAAGTTCTTGATTCTGAGTATGTCTATTCTCATGATAGTTATGTTTCAAAGTTTTGAAAGATTATATCAGAATCATCTGGAATTAGTATACCACTGATTCACCCCCCTATTAGTGGTATTGTACTCCAACAAATAGTATGTATATGTTTGTGTCATGTACATATGTTAGGAGGAGTTGAGCATAATATTTTGTTTTGAAGCAAGTCTCATTTTTGGCACACGTTTCCATCAATGACAAAGGGGGAGATTGTTGGAAGAATGAAGAAGGTGACCTTCGGGTTTGTTGTCATTGATGCCAACATTGGTTGGTAACTGACTAAGTAAACTATTTGTCTACACTGACCTAGTATTTTAGTCTGAAAATCCTCTCAGTAAAAGGAAAATCTATAATTTTTTGATATGTTTCTCAAGAGCATCAAGTACAGCTATAAACGAGCTTTCAACAATTTTTATTGATCCGAATGTGTAATCCATGTGACAAAAGTTTGGTATTCTTTTGGCCGACAAGGTTAAGAATTGTTTGTCCCTTGTGTGTTCCTTATTAGGTTTGGGCCGACCTAATATATGAATGACATGTTTTGTTCTATGTGCCAAAAGGAATTTTGAATTGGGCCAACAAATCATTTTGAATTTTGTCTGTTCACATTCAATTAGGCTGACCTAATTGATGAAGGAAGACATGATTGTGTATATATGTGTGTGTATGATGGAAAAAAGAAGATATATAGATAGAGAATCTATATGCGAACGATGTGACAAATGAAATAGTGCAAAGTGATTGATAATGATTGTATATCTACAACTGAGGGAGAATTTTGGTGTTTCCAAAGCTTAACTAGAACTAATTTTTGCACTTTGTAGGTGCACTTCTCCAATTCACTTTTGGCAGTGAGCCATATCTCTTTTTGTATCTTGGCTATAAGCCATCTTTTGCATTCAAGTTGTGAGTCTTTCAAGGACAATATGTCCTGGTAGTGATCCCTGTAATATCTTATAACCAATTATAATATATTGTGAGATAATCCTCACCATGGTTTTTCCCACCTTGGGTTTTCCACATAAAAATCCTAGTGTCAATGTGTTATGATCTCCTTTATGTTTTGGTTCACTATTACAGCTATATGTGGATTGATAATTGGATGGTTAATAATTAATTTTGTTAGTAGAGTACTGATTCACCCCCCATCTCAGTATTCAGTGTATTCAATAGTCTTTGCCCCTATAGCATCCCTTGGAATGGAATACATAGTATTCACTTTCTTCTTAGGTCTCTAGACATCCATTTACTACCTCAAAATTTTAATGTATAATAGAACCATCTATACTCGAAGGGGTGGTAGAAACTAGCTGGACAACTAGTCTAGAACTTGTTCTAGAGCCTCATCTTGCTAGGAAACATTGTGGAGATGTAAATTCTTTAGCATTTTCCATTTGTGATATGAAATTTAAATTTTTCTCACTAACATCTTATTGTGGTTGTTCCTCCTGTAGTGTATGTCCCTCCTCTTATAACACTACCTTCTCTATAGAAAATTGTACTAAAGTAACATTTTTAACATTGATATCTCCTTCATCTATTGGACCATCAACAAATTCTTCATTAACTTGTCTTACTTGAACTTGTTGTTGTGGCTCAATGAATTCCTCTTCTAGATGTTGCATCTCTAGACTAACCCCTTCCTACACCAAATTCTTGGCTTGATTTTTAATGACATTAGGTTCAACTCCAACTTTCACATTCTCACCTTGTGGTGGAATTACCTCTTCTTGTATCAAATCCTTAATTTATTGATGCATTTTTTACAATTTTCTCGCTAGAGTTTCCTCGTTTTTAATCTCTTCAAATTGAAATTGGTCTTTGACCATCTTAGAAAGAACATGATGAATATATGTTTCTATCTCTTTTTCAATATGAACATTTGAGACCTTACCTTTAGCTACCTTTATTACTTCCTCCAAAATCAGACCTTCCTTAGCTTGCTTTGAAGATCTTGAAAAGCATTTGTTCCCTTAGGCATTATATCATACTTTATACAATCTCTTTATTCCTCTTCTTCTTCGCTATCCACCAATATGGTGTTATGATCCTAATATGATATATTCATAAGTATACATTGTATATTCCTAGGGATGGCATGCATAACCCTAATATAAATATTACTAGTTAATACACTAATACCTCTTAATTAGGATGAAGGGGTATGTTCCTAAATAGTTTAGCCTATAAATAAGGAATACAACTATCTCCCTTATCATAATATCATACAATATTGAGGTCATATATTGTTATCTAATTATTAGAGGTCACCCCCTCGAAGTGGTCTGGTATATTTCTAATTTTTACAAGTATTTCCAAGAAATGTCATAACAAGTGATATCAAAGCTATGATTTGGGACAATATTTTTGTTTCTACTATAGCTTCCAAACCATTGTGAATTTGGATTTGATTATTTTTGGGTTTTTAGGTATGGAGTAGATAAGTGCTTAGATTTTTTTGACTTTGAAGGTAATTTTTCTAAAAGTTATTAATATTTTATGTTTTTCATTAATTTGCTCTATAGGCCATAATTTTCAGATTTTTTTTTTTTAATTTTACATTTTTGGAAAGCCTATCAAAACTTAGGCAACATTAGTTCTTTATTTATTTTTATTAAAAATAAAATAAGTTATTTACTTTAGTGGTCAAAGTTTAGTCAAAACTTTCATTAATTTGATCTATAGACTACATTTTTTGGAATTTAAAAACATTAAATTTTGGAAAGCTTATAAAAAATTAGGTAGGGTTCTCTTTGAAATTTATTTTTAGACATAAATATATTACTTAATTTAGTTGTCTAAGTTTGGTCCAAAATGAAACATCAAATTCTCTCATACCAAAACTTTCCTACGTTAATAAATCTTAAAATAAAAACATAATAAAGCAATGTCATCTTTGGGATTAGAGGACCTTTCTTCAAATATAGAATATAAGGACCCATTTCATTTTCCACCAACTAGAATTGGGGAAATAATTTTGCAAAGACATGAAACAATGATACATTTTATTAAAGATAAATTGTTTTACCTATTTGTAAAATTCTTAAATAAGGGTTTAGATATTAGATATACGAAGGAATTATTATCAAAAATAAAGTTCCAAAAAAACCACCAAGATGGTTACAACCCTAATAAATGAAATAAAGTGATAGGAATTTACCTTTTCCAAGCATTTGATGGTAGAAATATAATTTCATGGATAAGCCTCCTAGAACAACAATTTAAACTTCACAATATAGCAAATAATGTCATGGTTGACATAACTTTACTATATTTAGAATTAGTACCTTACAAATGGTACCAATGGAAGATGAGTGATAGAAAAGGACAAATGTTCAATTGGCAAGAATTTAGTGAAGAATTAGCAACCTTCTATGAGCCACCATGTGCATTGGAAACTATTTTACCCAACTAAGAAATTTAAAGCAATTAAGATCTATATATGAATATAATGATGAGCATTTGAGTATGATGCTTTGAGATCCTGAGGTGACACCTTACCAAAGGATACAACTATACATCAATTTACTTAAGGACCAAATTCAACATGATGTTTGTTTATTGGAACCTTGTATAGTTAGAAAAGCTATGAAACAAGATTTGCATATTGATAAAAAAAACCACCAAAAGTGAAACCATGAGAGTAATTGATACAATGTGTCTAATCCTACTAGAAAAATATGGAAAAAATATTTAACCTAAGAAAAATTAGTAAGCTCTCTCCTCAAAAAGAGATAGAGAAAAGAGATAAGTTGGAATTATGATAACAAATGGTCAATGAGTCATAAGTGTTCTAGTAGTGAGAAAAATAATAAAGAAGTGGGAGAAGTGGGAGAAGTACCTAAAAAGAATCAAACATAAAACTTAAGAATGGGGATTCCAAGGAAAAATAAAACACTACTATCTCCATACATGCATTGAACGGAATAAATTCACCATAAACACTCAAAGTAATCAGTAATATACAAAAGAAAAATTTGAAATTGTTAGTTGATAATAGTAGTACATATAAATTTATTGATAGTAGATTATCTAATGAGCTCAATTATTTTTTTTATCTAGTATATAATTTTCAAGTCATGATAGCTAATGGGAAACAGCTATCCTATGGTGGTAAATACCATCATTAAAACTCTCAATGGAAAATTATCAAATAGATTCAAAAATGTTTGCTATCCCTATTAGGGGAGTGGATGTAGTTTTGGGTGTGTAATGGATTAAGCAATTAGGAACAATATATTTCAATTTTCAAGACTTATCTATATATTTTAGGATACATGAGAAAAATATAAACTTATGGGAAAAAATCCCCACCAATTGAAATCATCAGCTCCCATAGGATGGAGAAATTACTCAAAAATGTTCTTATAATATAGGGGCACAAATAAATTTTATGGAAGCACAAGATATGATAACTCAAGATCAACATATAATTGAAGAGATTATTCAACACCACCAATAAGTATTTCAAGAATCCAAGGTTGTAACTCTAATTGGAGACCATAATCATGATGTTAAATTAATACCACAAATAATTGTTCATTCCAACAAAAAAATATATTAATTCTCTCTTCTTATCATTAAAATAAATTATGATATATGGAGAATTATATCACATTACAAGAAGCTAAACAAGATCACTCATAAAGATAAGTTCTATATTCCTATTGCTATTGAATTGGAAGAAAATAAAATCTATGCAAAATAATATAAATGTGTCTTTAGGGTGAAACAACTAGAATACTTCTTCCTCTAGATCACCATTCAAGAAGGTTTACTTAACATCCATCTACTAGACTTTGAAGTTCTTATGAGCAGAAAAAACAAGAAGCATCATTATTGCCTCCACTCTTACTACCAGAGAAAAACTATCTTCAAAATCAATACCCTCAACTTGAGAATATCCCTTACATACCAATCTGGCCTTGTTCCTTACAACTTCACCATCTTCATTTAGTTTGTTCCAAAACACCCACTTTGTTCCTATTACATTCTTATCATTAGGTCTAGGAACCAATTCCCAAGTCTAATTCTTCACTATCTAATACAGTTCTTCTTCATTTACCTTTATCCAAATATCATCTTTGATAGCATTAGCAAAGTTCTTGGGCTCTACTTAGACAATAAACATGAATTTACTTGCTCACTTACTCTTGCAAGCCTTCTCCTAGTCCGCACACATTCATTCTTATCTCCAATAATATGATCTTCAAAATTATTCTTGTGAACATATCTTACTGGAGTCTTGGAAGCCTTCACTAGTTCTAGTTCCTTCTCTTCTTTCTCTTCTTCTTCTTCTTCAATCCAAGGAGGTATATCAGATCCACACACCTCTAGTTCTTGTGAGATCTGAAAAAAATATTCATATACTTTAAAACATTTATGATTTTAATCATCCTTCCCAATATCTTGTTGTAGCATCTATAGGCCTTGCTCTTGGTTGAGTAACCAAAAAAGATCCCTTCATCACACCTTGAGTCAAAATTTCCAAGGTCTTCTTCATCTCTTCTGATATAAAATTTATTGCCAAAGATCTTGAAGTATCTAACAATGGGAGGACTTCCATACCACAACTCATAGGGGGTCCTAGTTCTATTGACCCTCAAATACACTATGTTAAGCAAATAGATAGCAGTGTGAACTGCGTCCTTCCAATACATATCAAGCAGATCAACATCTTTCAAAATAGTCCTATACATCTCTTGGATAGTCCTATTCTTCCTCTCTACTACCCCATTTTGTTGAGGGGTTGTAGGGGAAGAAAGATGTCTCCTAATACCATGATCTTCACAAAAAAAAATTAAATTCATTTTCAGAAGTGAATTCACCTCCTCTATATGACCTTAAGCATTTGATCTTAACACCCAATTCATTCTCAACTTTTTCTTTGAAGATTTTAAAATTATCAAAATCTTTTGATTTATCTCTTAGAAATGTAACCCACATCATTCTAGTACTATCATTAATAAGTAACATGAAATACCTTTCACCTTGTTGACTCCTTGTTCTTATAGGTCCACATAGGTTAGTGTGAATCAACTCCAATGGAATTGTAGAAAAGCACTATTTACTCTTGAACCTTGTCTTTATTTTCTTTCCAATTTGGCACTCTTTGCATAAAGTTTTTTTAGGCTTAGTTATCTTAGGTATGTCTCACATTGCATGGGTAGTACTGATCCTAGACTAAGCTAGTAAATAGATTCTTCCATTTCCCTCCTTTAGATGATAGACATTTCCATTTTTCCTTATACCTTCTGCAACTAATATTTTGAACCCTACCTTCTTGATTTCATGACCATTGTCCTAAAATGTAATATTGTATCCTTTGCTACACATCTGACTAAAACTGAGAAGATTATGCTTCAGACCTTTGACATAGAGGACATCCATAGTTCTGCTATTTCCATCAATTGTTATAGCACCCTTTCCACAATTTTTTGTTCACTCATCACCTCCAAACTTAAAAGCTCCACCATGAACCTTCTTAAGACTGGTTACCTTCTCTTTTCACTAGTCACGTGGTTAGAATAAACATTGTCAATCACCCAAGTATTTTCTTCTTCGTTTGCATGTAAGGAAGTCCACACAACCATAGATCTTTCATTATTTTTGTCAGTCAGCAAAGTACTAGAGATCTCGCATTTTCCAATAGAACCCCTTTTGTCTTTCATAGTCATGAATAGGGTTTCATCATTTAAATCACTATCCTCATCTTTTGAAGAAAAACTAGTTTCCTTGGAATAGAAACCTCTTTTTAACTTATCCTTTTTGTTACTAGCATATGATTCTTTATAAGAACACTTGGATGCAAAATGACCAATCCTTCCACAATTGAAACACTTGAAAGGTAACTTATCTTTGTTCTTCAATCTTCTCACAAATTTTGCTTTAATCTCATTAAAGTCATCATCCTAATCAATTGCTTCATCTTCTATCTTTTTATTGGTTTTGAATGTTGCTTCCTTCTTTGGAACATCTTTTCCAAATTCTCTCATTTCAAAGGTTGTGAGAGCACCAAACATTTCATCTACTGAGTACTTGTCCAAATCCTTAGAATCTTCAATAGTAGATACTTTATGACTATAAGCTTTAGGGAGAGACCTCAAAAATTTATTCAAAATCTCATCTTCTTTCACTTCTCCACCAAGACCTCTATTGCTAGTAACTACTTCATCCATCTGGAGCATATAACTAGCAATTTGTTCTTCCTCTATCATCCTCAAGGTTTCAAATACGCTCTTGAATATTTTCATCTTGGATTGCTTTACTTTATTATCTCCTTCATAGATGTTGCTTAGATTTTCCCATAAATCCTTAGCAGAATTGTAACTCATTACCTTCAGAAGTTTTGAATTAGCTAACCCACACAACATAACATTCTTGGCCTTGGAATTTTTCTCATACAACTTAATCTCATCTGGATCTATAGGAGGAGCAGTCGGAGCAGTATAACCATCCTTGATAGATTCAAAAACACTAAACCCTAGAGATTTTATATGGCATTCCATTCTCAACTTCCAAAAGGTATAATATGTCCCATCAAACCTAGGACATTTGTAATCTCCATAATGTGCCATCCTGGACCTTTCCTCAAGCAGTTAAGATTCTTTAGAGTAACTTGGATCTGATACCAATTTTTGAATACACCTAGAGACTAAGAAGTGGGGGAGTGAATCAATCTTTGTAAAACATAAACCCTTCAACAAACTCAAACTTCTTTATCAAATCAGAAACTATCAAAAAAATCAACAATAAAGAATGATATAGCAATTTAGTTTGTTAACAAGGTCAACAATCCTTAATAATGAAAGATACAAAAATTCAACCCTTAAATAGATCAAGAGAAATGAAAAAATTAAACAAGGAACACACATCCACAATACAACTACAAATTTACATGGAAAACCCAATGAGGGAAAAACTATAGTGAGAGTTAACTCACAATTTATGAAGATCACTGCTTACAAAAGTTACAAAAAGGATCACTACCAAAATAATTACAAACTAATGCTCACAACCTTAGGGAAATATACAAAGGACTTATAGACTAAAGCACACAACTCTAGGGAAAGATACAAGGACCTAATGAGATTCACTATCTTAGAGTAGGATACATGAAAATTTAGAATTTATAAAATATTTCAACAATACACTCTATTGATTCAGGCATTAAAGCACATCTAATCTATCTTCACACACTTTTTCACTACTTCTGTGTGATCTTAAATACATTCCACATTCTTCTACTTGCAATTGATTTGATCTTCCATTTATATTGATTGCAAGATCACAAAACATCAATTAGGTTGGCCAAAAAGAAGATAAATAATAATCTCAACAAAATGGCCACAAAAACATAGTGTGGTCCTATCTAGGAGATAAAGAGTGTTGAATAGGACAACTGAGAGGGGGGGTGAATCAATTGTCATAGATTTTAACCTTTAATTCAAGCACTATAACTAATACTTAAAACTACTTAAATGATTAATCATCAAATGCCAATGCAGAAACTCAAATCCAACACATAAACACAACACTAGATTTACGTGGAAAACCCAATGAGAGAAAAACCACGATGAGGATTAACTCACACTATAGAGAATATCAAAACTGATTACAAAGAGGCTCACTACCTGAGATAAGGCTCACTACTTGAAACAAGGACTCACTATCTGGAACAAGGACTCACTATCCAACAAGGCTACAACTCGAAGGGCTCACTGCCACAAAGATACAAAGAAGACTTGTTACAGAGAAACTACAATCCCAATGAAACAAAGGATTCCACCACAATTACTTGATCAACTTTAATGAATGATAGAGTTTGTGTTCTGCTCACTACATCAAAAAACTCAGCATTAAGCTTCGCACTGATCTCCCACACACAACTTACACACACTTTTTGAATATCATCAATGTCACATCTACTCTTTGTTGGAAAAACAAGGACAGACAACTGAGAGGGGGGGGTGAATCAGTTGTCATAGATTATTTTAAAAAATTCAAACTTTACTTAACTTACTCTCAAATCTAATAAATGAGTAATAAACCATGAACAATCCGCACATCAAAAACACAAAGAACACCAAGATTTTTTACATGGAAACCCTATTAGGGGAAAAACCATGGTGGAGGTTAGTCCACAATATTATACCCTGTTAAAAGTATAAGAATAATGGGAATGCACATGCATTCAGGCACACTTCCTAGAGCTCACTGCTCAAATACAAAAGAGGACTCATTGTCCAAAGAAAGGTTTGGATTAAAACCATCCAAATTGTGAATTGAGAAAATATCTTCTACACAAGCATGATTACAATTCCAATTAAGCACAGGAAAACCTTTTTCACTCCTCGCTCAAAATTCTTCACACTTCGCTCAATCTTCTTCACACTCTACTCTGCAATCAAATGATATTCACACATACACACACAAGAGCACACCGAGCACTCTAAGCATACTAAGCATACTATACACCGATGAAACAATCGCTCTTATATATCTACAACATGAGATTACATCAACAACTTAGTCGACCATAAATATAAAACATATTTTCAATGTCGGCCCAAATTTACAAATAAATTTGCAATGTGAATCCACCAAGGTCAACCACAACATAGTGAAGGCCCAAATTAACAAATCCAACACAAAAATACTTCAATTAATTTCACCTGAAAGATCCACAACACACTACAACCATCATGTCAACTAAGAACATGAAAAACTAAACATATAGAGAAAAATCTTCGACCATGAGCACACCGATCAATGTGGATGTACCACAAAGATAGAGCACGATCTAGAAACATCCACGAGCAGCAAGAAACAATAGAGAAGCATCCACAACAACTAGAATTACCAGAAACACATAAAATTTATTTAGGAACACTAACAAAACCCACATAAATACTATCAGAACACAATTTTTCACAACACGATCAAATATTCATGTGGACCTATGAAACTTCTGGAGAATGGACTAGACACACTCAACAGAAAACCCTTTAATCCACAACAATTGATCTTCAATGTACAGAACAAGACACCTTCATGACCTTCACAGTTTCATTGGGAACCTGTAACACTTTCTTTTACAATTTTCTCAATATCCTCGACATATACAACCTTCAATACATTAAATTCTAATAGTGTTAACATCAATGACAACCGCATATCAGCAACACAATCATAGCAACCAACAATCTCCCCCTTTGGCATTGATGGCAACACATGATGTGAAAAACACCATCAACCCAACTCACTTACTCTTCCTTAGATTCTGACTCTTCTTCATTGACCTCTTCTACATGAACTTCTCCCTACAAGACTCTTCACTCCAGGAAGCAATAGTTTTTCACATTACTCTTCTCCCCCTTTGACATCAATGGAAAAGATAAGCAGTATCTTTCCACATACAAGCTCTGAACCACATATCTGCACTTTTGACTACTCCCCCTAAGTAGCAGCCACAGAAACATCAATCCAGATCAGAATATGATCATGAAATGCACGAATTGATGCAAATTAATGCATCCTAGTTCATATAAGGAGGGTTAATCACCCCTAGCATCCCTCTAAGACACTCAAAAGTATGCTTCAGTAATGGATTAGTGAAAATAGCTACAATTTGTTCTTTGGTAGGCACATTCTCCAGTCTGACTTCTTTCTCACTCACTTTCTCCCTCAAAAAGTGGAACTTAATTGATATATGCTTGGTCTTAAAGTGTAGCACCAGATTCTTTGATATGTTAATTACACTTGAGTTTTCATAGTATATGGCAATGGGTTCATCATATACTCCATCCATATCACTTGAGTATAGTTGTTTGCAACATCAATATACTCTGCCTCAGTACTAGATAGAGAAAGGGAATTTTGCTTTTTACTCAACCAAGACACCAGCTTCTTCCCTAGGAAGAAGGCACCACCACTAGTACTCTTCCTGTCATCTACATCTCTTACCCAATCTACATCAGTATACGTATTCAAAGTAAGATCATCATCCTTAGGATATCAAAGCCCAAAATCAATTGTTCCTTTCAGATACCTGAAGATTCTCTTTACAACAGTCACATGAGACTCTTTTGGATCAACCTGAAATCTAGTAACCATACATACAACATTCATAATGTCTGGTCTAGTATGAGTTAAGTAGAGCAATCCACCAATCATTGATCTGTATCTTGTTTGATTTCCCTTAGGAGAATCATCATTTGGTGTCAACTTACATCCGGTTACCATGGGAGTACCAATAGGTTTTGAGTCATCCATGATAAACTTCTTCAACATCTCTCTCACATATTTGGACTGAGATATGAAGATCCCCTTGTCTAACTGAGTAACTTGCAATCCCAGAAAGAACTTCATCTCTCCAATCATACTCATCTCAAATTCATTCTTCATTTCACCAGCAAACTTCATACATAGATTATCATCTCCTCCAAAGATAATGTCATCAACAAAGAATTCAATAATTAACTCTTTATCATGATCCAACTTGAAATATAAGTTGTTGTTAGCAGTGCCTTTATTGAATCCAAGCTTCAGTAAATATTTGTCCAGTCTAGCATACTAGGCTCTGGGGGCTTGCTTGAGTCCATATAGAGCTTTCTTCAATCAGCAAACCATATTTTCCTTGTCAGTCAGTTGAAATCCATCTGATTGTTCAATATATACTTCTTCTTCTAACTCACCATTTAGAAAAGCGGACTTCACATCCATTTGATAGACTTTATAGTTCTTATATGCACCATAAGCAAGAAATAACCTTACGGCTTCAATTCTGGTAACAAGGGCAAATGTTTCTTCAAAATCAATACCTTCCATTTGTGAATACCCTTTACATACCAGTATTTCTTTATTCTAGACCACTTCACCTTGTTCATTTTTCTTATTCCGAAAGACCCATTTAGTACCAATTACATTTTTATCTTTAGGTATGGGAACAAGTATCCATGTATTATTCTTTTCAATCTGCATTAATTCTTCCTTCATAGATTCCATCCATTGTCCATCATTGTAAGCTTCATTGAAATCTTTAGGTTCAATCTTGGAAATCAGGCAATACTCTTCTACAATCTTTATTCTAGTTTGCACACCTTTATTCTTGTCTCCTATAATTTAATTTTTAGAATGATTTAGCTTTACATACCTCAGATTTTTAGGATTCTCTTGAACTTCTGATTCTTCTGTTCTTTCTTCTGCATTTGCACTTTTCTCTACTTCCTGACTACCTTGATTTTCCAAAACAAAAGGAACATATGGAACATATGGCACAATTTGAAGTTGATTTTGTGTCTGAACATTCTTCCCTTTGTTTTTATTGTCTTCATCTGAATCATATCCACAATATCTAGATGATTTAGCAGAATCCTCATCAACTTTGACATTTGCACTCTCAACCATTTTCATCAGTCTTCTGTTATAGCACCGGTAGGCCTTGCTTCTAGTAGAGTAACCTAGAAAGATTCCTTCATCACTTCTTGCATCAAACTTGCCTATATCATCATCTCTCTTGATGTAGCATTTTCTTCCAAAGATCTTGAAGTACCTAACAATAGGCTTATAACCAAACCATAGTTCAAAAGGAGTCTTACCAAAATTACCATTTACATTTACCCGGTTCAAAGTGTACGAAACAGTGCTTATAGCTTCACTCCAATAGATGTGAGGAACATTTCCTTCAATCATCATTATTCTAGCAGCATCTAGAACTGTCATGTTCTTCCTCTCTGCAACTCCATTCTATTGAGGGTTCGAGGAGTAGATAACTATATTCTGATTCCATGCTCATCACAGAAAGAATTAAACTCCCTGGAGGTGAACTCACCACCTCTATCTGACCTTAAGCATTTTATTTTCAAACCTTTCTCATTCTCTGCCATAGCTTTGAAACTTTTGAACTTTTCTAATGCTTCACATTTTTCTCTTAAGAAAGTGACCCATATCATTCTAGAGTAATCATCAATAATTAGCATAAAGTACCTTTCACCATGGAGACTTCTAACTCTGGAGGGACCACATATATTAGTATGTATCAACTCCAGTAATCCACTTGAATTATGTTGTTTGCTCTGAAAAGAAACTCTAGTTTGTTTTCCCATCTGACACTGCTTGCAAATTGTGCTAGCAGGCTTTACTAGCTTGGGTAGATCTCTTACTGCTTGAGTGGAACTTATTTTGACAATGTTATCAAAATTCACATGACACAAACTTCTATGCCATAACTAGCTTTCATCTAATTGAGCAATTAAACAACTTTCACTAGCAACATTCAGGTGAAAAATATTACCTTTTGTCTATTTACCTGGAGCAATTACATTTCCAGAGCTTCTATATATCTTGCATCTTCCATCTTTGAATTGAAGATCATAACCCTTGTCCACCACCATCTGTCCAACACTCAACAGGTTGTGCTTAAGCCTTCAACATAAAGAACATCATCAGTGTTATGCTTACCACCAAGACAAATAGATCCTTTTCCACGAATCACACAAGCATTGTTATCTCCAAATATTACAACCCCACCATCATACTTCTCTAGACTTACAAATTTCATTTTGTCACCTGTCATATGATGTGAGCATCCACTGTCAATGACCCACTCATCCTTTTCTTCAATTCGAGCTACAAGATCTTTCTCAACTTTAGCAGATTCAGTAGCCACAAGACTATTTTTCTTGATAGCAATGAAAACCCAATCATCTTCATTTTCATTCTCTTTATTAGACTCATCATCAGTCACTCCTTCAACAAAGTATCATTTCTTTTGAAATATAGATTTGTAAGGCTTAGATCTAGGGACTCTTTCAGAACACCTTGAAGCAAAATGACCTATTTTATTGGAAGAAAAACATTTGATAGGCAACTTTCCTTTATACTTACCTTGTCCTCTACCTTCTTTCTTTACAATCAGTGCTTCCAACTCTTCTACTTCTCTTTCTTCATCTTCCAGTTGTTGCATTTCTTCCTCATACTTGAATGTCTTTCTAGAACTCTCTCCCGGATCATATCTTTGCTTGTTTCTTCCAGATATGGTAGCCTTAAATGCAGTTTCAATCTTAGGAACAGAATCACCAAATTCGCTCAACTCAAAGGCAGGAAGTTTACCAATCAGTGTATCCCTTGTCACATTCATCAATGATCTGGTTTCTTCAATAGCATGAGCCTTTGCTTTGTAGGAGGGAGGCAATGATCTGAGCACCTTAGCCACAATTTCTTCCTCATCCAGAATACCACCAGCACATCTAATTCCCATCACTAGTTCATTTACTCTCTACATAAAAGAAGAAATATTTTCATCTTCACCCATCTTTAGATTTTCATACTTGCCTTTCAAACTCTATAGCTTAGCCATCTTCACATGTACATCTCCTTCATACAAAGTTTCTAGCTTCATCCACATCTCATGAGTTGTCTTCAGACCTAACACATTTGTCATTTTTGAATCTGTTAGAGAACTCAACAAAGCTTCCATAGCTAGGACATTATTCTCAGCCTCTTTAACCTCATCAGTAGTGGAAGGACCACTCACAAGAATAACATATCTATTCTTTGTAATTTTCCAGAAAGCTTCACCAATACACTTCAAATGACACTCCATCCTAGCTTTCCACAATGAGTAGTTTGTTCCATCAAATCTAGGACTGTCCTTCTTGTATGATTCCATCTCGGATTACCTCAAGCTTTTAAACTTCCTTAGAGGAACCTTCTCTGATACAAATTGTTGGAAAAAAAAGGACGTACAACTGAGAGAGGGGGGGTGAATCAGTTGTCATAGATTATTTTAAAAAATTCAAACTTAACTTACTCTCAGATCTGATAAATGATTAATAAACCATGAATAATTCGCACATCAGAAACACAAATAACGCCAAGATTTTTTACATGGAAACCCTGTTAGGGGAAAAACCATGGTGGAGGTTAGTCCACAATATTATACCCTATTAAAAGTATAAGAATAATTGGAATGCACATGCATTCAGGCACACTTCCTAGAGCTTACTGCTCAAATACAAAAGAGGACTCACTGTCCAAAGAAAGGTTTGGATTAAAACCATCCAAATTGTGAACTGAGAAAATAGCTTCTACACAAGCCTGATTATAGTTCCAGTTAAGCACAAAAAAACCTTTTTCACTCTTCGCTCAAACTTCTTCACACTTTGCTCAATCTTCTTCACACTCTACTCTACAATCGAATGATCCCACATACACACACAAGAGAACACCAAGAACTCTGAGCATACTAAGCATACTATACACCGATGAAACAATCGCTCTTATATATCCACAACATGAGATTACATCAACAACTTAGTCGACCAGAAATGTAAAACATATTTTCAATGTCGACCCAAATTTACAAATAAATTTGCAATGTGAATCCACCAAGTTCGGCCACAACATAGTGAAGGCCCAAATTAACAAATCCAACACAAAAAGACTTCAATTAATTTCACCTCAAAGATCCACAACATGCTACAACCATCATGTCGGCCAAGAACATGAAAAATTGAACATACAGAGAAAAATCTTTGACCATGAGCACACCGATCAATGTGGACATACCACAAAGATAGAGTATGATCTAGAAATATCCACGAGCACCAAGAACAATAGAGAAGCATCCGCAATAGCTAGAGTTACCAGAAACACATAAAATTTACTCAGGAACACTGACATAACCCACATAAATACTGTCAGAACACAATTGTTCACAACACGATCAAATCTTTACACAGACCTTTGAAACTTCTAGAGGATGGAATAGACACCATCAACAGAAAACCATTTAATCCACAACAATTAATCTTCAACATACAAAACAAGACACCTTCATGACCTTCACAGTTCCACTGGGAACCTGTAACACTTTCTTTTACAATTTTCTCAATATCCTCGACATATACAACCTTCAATACATTAAATGCTAATAGTGTTGACATGAATGAAAACCACATATCAGCAACACGATCACAACATCCAACACTCTTAAACTTATCTTCCTTCTTTTCTCTTGTATATTTTTCATTAATAGATCATCATGTATTTATACTATCTCCAACCTTGAAAAAGATACAAAGTTACTTCAAATACAAATTAGGTTGGTGCCAAAACATCCTAGGGTGGAATTAGACAAAGGGAAACCCAAACAAAGGCTTCACCAGGACCCGAAATAGATCCAACACGCTTCGTCAACTTCAAAGATAGTGCTTAACTCAAGGTCGGCCAAACCAGTGTAAAACACAGAAAAATTAAGCTTGAAACTTCTAGAAACCAAAAATATCTTCAATGCAATTAGAACATCTTAACTCTAGAACCACAAGTCAAAAGACTTCATCGAAGAGAAATATGGACCAACAACTTTTCTCCTAGACCTCAACCAAAACACAGAAAAACATAGTTCACAACTAGTGAACATAACTCAAACTTCATAATGGACCAACAGCCAAAAATGTTAATATAGCAACCTTCAAAAACCATGACCAACATATCTTCACTGCACAAACATAGGGGAAAATACTAGATCATCATTATGCGCAACAACCAAATACTTGTAAACTTTCTTTAATAAAATTTTCTCAATATCCTCAACATATACAACCAACAACAACTACTAGATAACTAGTTGACCAGTTGACATCAATGACAACACCTGCATTCATTTTTCCATTCCTTCAAAAAAGAGGAACAAAAACAACATTATTCCATCTTCCAATGTTATCCAAAATAGCTCACACACTAGCACACATCAACTCAAGTCAACAACAAGGAAACATGTAGATAAAACATGTAGCACAATACCAGTCAGCCCAAAACACACTTGCAACTGAATTTTACTCAAATAAATTCTCAACAAGATAGGTCAAGAACCAAATCCATCTTAACATAGGTTCATATGTTGGCACAAACCCCTAAGCACATGACACAAGCAAGAGAACCAACCCTGACGACTAGATATACACAAATTTCCCAAAAGGCCAACTCAAACACAATGTAACATGAAAGAGATCAACCAATAATGTGTGGATCACAAGGAGATGTTCCTTGAACATCCAACAACACTTCAAAATACTTCTTTTATACTATCATGCCACCAACAACTACTGCAAACCAAATAGGAGTAGAACACTTCATCCCAGAAGCATAGAATACACAACCATAAACATTAACAGATCAACTTGCGGACCACATCAACACACAAAATTTGAACTAAGACACTACACAGACATTGAGAGCACATTCACCAAGCCATGAGAGCAAAGACATCAATGCATTAAAATGTGGAGTATTTTTCAGACCATTCTAGACAACCAATAACACTACCAACATTTTAAAATTATCAAAAACCTCCTCAACAACACAACTGACCTAAAAATATAGGAGTGCAACATCCATAGAGAGAAAACACTGAATCCCAAACCACAAGATCATATCTTCAATAGAAAAGGAATATAGAGCATTCTCCCAAATGGTCTTCAAAAGAACTTTGTGGAACAAAAAAATTTCATCAACATGCGGAAGCCAAAATAATCTTGCAACAACACTTACATCCTTAGGAACAACAAAAGATATCATATAGCATACTATAGACCATCAACAACATCTCTCCACAAAAAACATTACTTCTAATCCTCATCTTAATGCTTCTAATCCTCAACTTAATATATCACCATGAAATAAAATCTGCTAGCAACAACCAACCTCAATACTACTTTACTTGATATCAAACAAGGCATGACATCCAACCATCAACATCGGCACCACATAATTATACATCAATGAAAACCCAAACTAAATGTTGTCAACAATGACAACCAATGCCAAACAAAAATGAAACAAACTTCCCAAGTGTTGAAAAAAATTTCCAAAAATACAACCAAATGTTGACCTCACAACAATCTCCTCAAGTGTTGACAACCAATGCCAACAATACAACCAATGCAACAATCTCACCAAGTGTTGACATCAATGACAACCAATGCCAACAAATACAATTGGGGTGGTGCTAATCCAAGAAGGAAGACCAATATCATACTTTAGTGAAAATTTGAATATACCAAAAGGAGATATTATTTTATGACCAAGAATTATATGACATAATACAAGCACTAAAGAGATGGAGACATTACCTATTATACAAGCAATTTGTGTTGTCCATTGATCATCAAGAACTATATTACCTAAGTAGCCAAGGAAATTTAAACTAGAGACATATGTAATGGGTGGAATTTATATAGGGTTAAAATTCTATGTTGATATATATGAGTGGAAATTTCAATTGAGTTGTCGATGCTTTGAGTAGGAGACAATTTTCTGATAGAGATGAGAATATAAATAATTAATTTTGAAGAACAAAAACATTTGTATGTGTATAGGAGTGAATTTGCACCCCTTGTATAAATTCCCCTTTCACATATCCTCACCTTAAAATATCAAATCCGAAGGAAAAATTCCACATCACCCACCTACCTTCTATCCACTTGGTTTTTTTCTTGTGTGTCGGTGAGAATATTTTCAAGGATGAACACACAGTGCATAGACATTTGCTTGATGCACTGCCATCCCTGACGGATTCCTACATCTGAAGTTGGCAGAGGCGTTACACACCCAATTGGGGTCGAATTGTAATGTCCCTCTTTGACCAACCAACCTAAAAATGGTAGATTCTTCTCCCACCTTCAAAAAACATTCTCCATTCATTCATTTCAGGCTCTACACATTTATTCACTTCATTCTTCTTGCAATCTCTTCACATTTCACTCTCTCAAGCAACATTCTAGCATTCCATTGTGAGCATTGCAGTAGCTTTGGTACTCTGTCAACTCCACATTGCAAGTGTAGGAAGCCATAGAAGTTGTGGGCATGGAGTCTTACGAGACCTCCCTTCATCACTGTTGCAGCTATGGTGACTTTTCCAAGTCCATACCTTGCATTCTCCCTCCATTGGTTAGTAGATTTTGGGTGGAGGTGGTAACGCTTCACTCCTCTCCTTTGTGATTTGATAGAGTAGCATAGTATTGTTTTGTAGTGTTCATTGCAATATTTCTTTCTCCTTTCTTCATTGCATATTCTACTTTGTTGCTTTTTGGTTGTCTGTGGAGGTGGAAACACCAAAATGGGGGTCTAATTGAGGCAGGCCCCTATACAACCCCAATAATTTTCCCTCTTTCTTGTGTGTAGGTGGACGTACGCGTAGAGCTAGCTGGAAAATAGGCACTTATTTGAGATCATCTTCATCACCATAGTTTTTATCTACTTTCTTTATCATCTCCATCTTTATTTTATGTATTTTCTCATTCTATTTTTATCGTCAAAATCAACTAGCTAGGTTGTCAGTAAGTTTTTAGGTAGTTTTTACTATACTTTGTGTTTTCTAGTTGTACAAATGCTAGCACACCAGAGAGACACCAACACGGCGTATTGCCATCCTAGAACTGCGTTGCTGTCCTCGGATAGAGAGTTGTTTGAGGTGCAATATCGACTCCAAAAACCAGCTTGCCTAGCCTAAAATTGAAGTTCTGGTCTGTAGAGTAATAAAAGTACTACATAGTGCTCTTCATTCTCGATCCTCACCCCAAAATATCCTTTAGAGTGAGGTAAGTTAGGGAAACCCTCTGCTCTCAACTCTCTGTGACCTAGAGCCTTAACATGGTTGGTCCCCCTCTCTTACATTTTTGGTGAACTTGACATTAACAACGTCTACCTATTTGTATGTGTTGAGACTTTTCCCTTGTACCTTGTGATTGTTGTAACCCTAAGTGTTGTGAAGGTTTATGAGCATCACAACCTAGTCCATTTATTTTGAGTATGTTGTTAGGAGAAGTGTGCGACACCTACTAATGGAGAAGACGAAGGTCCCTTCTAGTTTCACCCCCATTTTTTCCACTAGTTTAGCTAATGATTTCACCACTTGTTTTCCTATGAACTATGTTGACAAGATGGGTTTCATGGAAGAGACCACTCGTGTTCCTACTCCTTCTGAATCCCCTACGAATTCATCTCTAAACAAGGATGAGGTGGTACGTATTCTTGTAGAAAACCTAATGGTATTAGATAATAGATTGTTAGATCTTGTACATCACTTAGAAAAAGCATTGAACATGGCGAGAGTCTCTAGGCTCGCAAGCGAGGTGAGACATTTTCTAGGAAAAGATCAAACAGGTGTAGAATTCCTACAAGGCCTTGTAGATCTAACTAAAGATTATGTCCCTTTGTATAGGCCTAGATCGGGTACCACCCGAGCATAAGTGCTCGATGCTTATAAAAAATAGATAAGTGTTTCAATGCCCACTACGTCCATCTGCATGGCCAAATCAAGGCCCTCAATTAGTGTCTCTTTTGCTTCTCAAGAGTTGCACTCTCAAGGTGAGTAAAACACCCCTTGGGTTCATTTTCACCCCTCCTACTTCCCCTGGTGGCAAAGGCTCTGGTGGAAAGGGTGGCGATGGCCTAGGTAGTGAAGGTGGCACTAGCAGAGGTGGTTCCAGTGGAGACCATGGAGGTGGCTTCGGTAGTGGAGGTGGCTTTGGTTGAGGCCCTATCAGTGGAGGTGGCTCTAGTAGAGGTCATAGTGGTGGCTCCGAAAGTGGTTTTGGAGGTGGTTCTGGTGGCGGTAGTTTTGGAGGTTCCACTAGTCCCTTGTCATCTACTAGTCCTATTTTGAATGCCTTGCTTCAGAACATGGGTCATATGTAGAACCAATTGGTGAGTCTCTCCCAAGCCTCTACCCAGCCTATCTTTCAACCCTTCTTCCAAAATAAACCATTGTCAGTAACAATCCCAACTAATCACTTCCCATAAGGAATGGAGATTCCCAAATTTGAGAAGTATGGCGGAAAAGAGGACCCACAAACGCATGTGTCCACCTTTAATTCCATGTGTACAAACTTCTTCCATCACGATGCATTCATGAAAAAATTATTCCCTTGATCTCTTAAGGATACAATGCTCAAGTGGTACTGTTCCTTACCTGGCAACTCTATTTTCTCATTTGATCAACTCATAAATCAGTTTCTTCGATAGTTCTAAGGTAACATTAGAAAAAATATGACCTTTTTAGATCTCATCCGATGCAAGCAAGGGGATAATGAGAAAACTAATTTCATAGCACAATATCAAGCTCTCTTTTCACAAATCTCATACCCATTTCCCGATTCTGATGTACAGAAGGTGTTCATAGGGAACTTACAGAGACCATGGAAGGAAAATTTTTCCCTTATGAAATACCCATATTTCACGCATCTGTGTGCAACATTACAAGAGTATCAGTAGACGGTAGTTCAGTTCGAGGGATCCTCCTTGTGCTCCTATTTAGAAGGAAAATCCATTATATTGATCTCAGGAAAAGGCAAGGTTGTTGCAAATGTAGTAGCCACAATGAATGATAATGAACTCAGGCATAATCAAAAGTTCACAAAGTTAGCGGAGTCTTATTCTTCCATCTTGTAGAAGTTGTTGAAGGATAAGATCATAACCTCGGATAACCCTAGACCTCTCAAGGAACCCTACCTTGATTGGTACAATGCAAATTCCTGTTGTCAGTACCATCAAGTTAACAAACACAATACCAAATGTTGTATGCACCTACATCACAAGATATAGGACTGCATCGAGGATAGTACTATTTGTCTCGATGGGAGTAAATAAAATGTGAATAAATCAGTGGTGAAAGCAAATAGTGAGTTATAGATATACACGAACCCATTTCCATCTCATTCTGCTAACTTAATTATTGATCCCTCTAATTCTACCACTCAGTCCTTGACATACATTAACATGGTCACAGCTACTCCTTCCCCGTAGCCTGCAACTAGTTCACCAGACGTGACATTCACCTCACAAGATATTACCTTAAACAACAAGCCCTCTGCCCTCTACATTTCCGCTTGTCTCAATGGGAATATTGTGATAGGGGTCCTACTTGACCTTGCGAGCCAAGTGAATGTCATTACAAAGGAGACGTTATAGCTGAATTCATTCCAAAGGGAGGAGTATGAAGAAACAAAATCTACCATTCATACGTATAATGGCCTCTCTCTCAAACCATATGGTTCAATAACTCTTTCCATCCTAGTCGGACCTAGGACCATGGATACGACCTTTGATGTTATTTTGAAATTGGATTTATTCAAGGTGAAGTAAAGCATACCTTGGCTAGCTTCCATGAACGAAATCGCTTATGTCATTCATAAGTGTTTGAAATTATCCCACGAAGGTGTTGTGCATGTTGTGCATGACACTCGATACCAACTATTTGTGTCCCATGGGGGCTACTTATTAGATCATTTTTGGCCCACCCCGGTTGGTCCGCTTCCCCCAAGAATGGATCTACTTTACCAAATCTACATGAAGTATAAGACTGGGGGTAAAGGACAACTAAAATTGACCCTTCCAGTAGTGTAGTAGCGAGTTGCCTCCTCTTCTCGAAAGGAAAAGGAGAGGCTGCCCATCCTCAGGGTACCTCTTCTACTCCTCTTTCTGAAGAAGAATTTTGGATGTCTACTCCTAGATTCTACATGAAAAGTCTAATGGTGCCTACTTGGCGCAAGGTTAAGATTAGGATATTGGATCTTCCTACTGTGTCTCCTGGACCTTGGCCCTACCTTTATAGTAAAAGAAAGGGTCCCTATGGGGAATCCTCTATGTCTCGGCTTCCACGGCCTCCCACCGCTCCTGCTCCTAAAGTAGTGAATGGGAAGAGGCCTACCGCTGAGGCACTAGAGCTAACTCCCCCCATTGTTTCTCAAGCTTTTCCTCCTGTGCCCATTCAGGAGTTTGTCCCTCCACTGGAAATGGTTGTAATGGACACCCCTATGGTTGAGCAAGAGCCTTTTGTCCCTTCACAGCTCCTGACCTCTAGCTCAAAGAGTCGTAGAAACCTTCTTGCATGTGAGTGCAAGCACTGGTGAAAGGCTCTGGTAGCTAAGTAGGTCGCTTTGCAGAAAAAGGAAGAGGAAATGATTTCCCCTGCTTCAGGGCCTCCTGATGCATCCTCCTCTCTCCTCCCCTCTGATTATGTTCAATTGAGTTTAGTCTCACTTCCGGCTCCTACTACGAGTGTGAATGCGCCTGACCCTAAAAAGGTGCAGGTGTTTATCGCCCCTTTGATTGAGCCACCCATGTTGATGTCCCTTCCAAACATCCTGCCATTCCCTAAATCTGTGGACATGCTAAATACTTCAATGATGTCCACCGTGGTTTTCTCCTCCTCCAAACCTCTTGCCTCATCTATGGGGAGTTCACATCCCCCGATGAGGTAGAAAGCAAAGGCTGTCCCTTCTAGCAATGAAGAGCATAAGAGAAGCCCACCTTCTCCACAGGGTGGTCCTGTGCTAGCTTGTTTCGTACTAGTGATGAAGCAAGTTATGACTTCCCCTGAGTTTTTCACTACTCCTGAGTCACTTAGTGAGCCAAGCAGTGAATCTCGAGTGTCCTCCTCCCCATCCATTGAGATAACACATGGCACTCCTAAAAGTGCATGTTTAACTCTCTAGACAAAGTTTTGGCCTTGTCAATGATCTTCGTGAAATCGTTGACCATAGCTCCACAAGAGCCAAGCAGAGAAGACCTTGTAGGGCCTTCTTCCTTAGCCCTTGTTGTGGGAGGGTCAAAAGCTCCTCCCCTTAATATTCCACCACTGCAGGCTCATCTGCCTTCCCCTTACAATGATCTAGATTCGGAAGCAGATGACCTCTCAAGGTCGATGAGTGTTAGGGGGAGGCCTCTTCTTTATCTTTAGATTAGGTGTGTGTTTGTTGTGATGTGTTTCCCCATGCTTGTGTTATGTGTTCCTGGATGACCCTTGTCACCCTTGTTGGTTCTTGGATACAAGAGTGATTATATGTTGTAAACCTTCTTCTATTTGTATCATCATTCTTCCTCTATTATGTGCTTTAACTTTCAAAAAATTGGGGACGATGCAAAGTGTTGGGAGCATTTAGGATTCCCTTTCATGTTGACCCAATTTTTTATTTTTACTTTGTCTTCTCGTGTATTCTTCACATGGTCTAATATAGTAGGGGGTTGATGATAGTTCATTTGTATACTATTACTATACTTATATATATATATATATATATATATATATATATATATATATATATATATATATATATATATTTATGAGCAACTCTGACCTTGAAATATCAAGTCACCCCTATGTCTTTTGTTCGTTATATTGCTATTTCTCTTTCGCTCTCTTATCTTTCTCTCTTGTTTGCTTGAGTTGTCCCTCATATGTGTGACAACATTACTTTCACAATGTTTCAATTTTTCAGAAAATGTATTTGTTGTCAACGAATCTTTTCTTGAAAATCCTTGCTAGCTTTTTCAAGAATCACATTCTCAACTTGGACCCCTAGCAGAATGTGTTTCCTTCATTGTGGGTTCACAAGGAAAGAACTTGAGAACTTTCCTCTGAGGTGGGAGCAACTTTTCCTACGGGAGAAGCCTCGTACTTCCCCTTGTGAGGGAACATTTTCTTTCTTTCAAATTCCTTGATGATGAATTGATTTGAAGAAAAAGCGTCTCTTTTGCACTTTCAAATAGTGCATCCCTTGAGTGGATCCCTCTCCTTTTGAAGGGTTCCCGAGGGACCCCTTTGAAATCCTTTCAAATTGTTGACGGTCTACATGACTATTTGCTTGTTTTCTGGCATGTTTTATTTGTGGATTAACATGTTGCGTTTTAGGTGCGCCTGTGAAGCCACTTTCTAGTTCGACTCTACAAAGTCCCCTTACATTAGGCTTCCTTCATGAGAGAGAACTTGGGGGTTTCCTTCTTGCAAGTCTATAGGACTGTAAGACACTTTCATCCTACGAGATTTGTCCATCATTGGTCTGAGGGCCTTCGGTGTGCTTTGTGCAACTTCATAGTTCTATAGGGCTATGGAGTCCTTTTGTTCGAAACTATCCAAGGAGAGTACCTATGGAGTCCTTTGCCTACCCTGGGCTTTTGAGGTCACCACATCGCAGTCTTCTTCCTTGATGGTTCAGGTATATATTTCTAACTCTTCGATCTACTTTACCGAAAGCTCATCGATATGTACACTCACTAAAGTGGGGAGAAAATGTATAGGATCAAATTTGCACCCCTTGTACAAATTCTCCTATCACATACCCTCACCTTAGAAAATCAAATCCGAAGGAAAAATTCCACATCACACACCTACCTTCTATCCACTTGGCGTTTGTCTTGTGTGTCAGTGATAGAATATTTGTCAGGGATGAACGTGCAACACACGGATGTCTGCATGGCACACTATCATCCTTGATGAATTCTTGCATTTGAAGTTGGCAAAGGTGTTACACACCTGATTGGGATTGAATTATAACGTCCCTCTTTGACCAACCGACCCGAAAATGGCAGATTCTTCTCATCCCACCTTCAAAAAACATTCACCATTCATTCATTTTAGGCTCTACACATTCAGTTATTTCATTCTTCTTGCAATATCTTCACATTTCACTCTCTCAAGCAACATTCTAGCATTCCATTGTGAGTATTGCAGCATATTTGGCAATCTGTCAACTCCACAATGCAAGTGTGAGGTAGTCATAGAAGTTGTGGGCTTGGAGTCTTGTGAGACCTCCCTTCATCATTGTTATGGCTATGGTGACTTTTCCAAGTCCATACCTTGCATTCTCCTTGCATTGGCTAGTGAGATTTTGGGTGGAGGTGGTAACACTTCACTCCTCTCCTTTGTGATTTGGTAGAGTAGAATAGTATTGTTTTGTAGTGTTCATTGCAATCTTTCTTTCTACTTTCTTCATTGCATGTTCTACTCCATTTCTTTTTAGTTTTCCATGGAGGTGGAAGTACCGAAATGGGGGTCTGATTGAGGCAGGACCCTATACAACCCCAACAATTTTCCCTCTTTCTTGTGTGTAGGTTGACGTGCGCATAGAGCTAGCTGGCGAACAAGAACTTATGTGAAATAATCTTCATCACCCTAGTTTTTATCTACTTGCTTTATCATCTTTGTCTTTATTTTCTATACTTTTTTATTCTATTTTTCCCATCAAAATTAACTAGCTAGGTTGTTAGTTAGTTTTTAGGTAGTTTTTACTGTACTTTGTGTTTTCTGGTCATACGAACGCCAATGCACCAGAGAGACACCAACACATCGCGATGTCGTCCCAGAACTACATTGTCGTCCTTGGATAGAGAGTTGTCTGAGTTGTAGTAATGATTCCAAAAACTAGCTTGCCTAGCCTAAATGTGAAGTTTGGGTTTGTAGAGTGACAAAAGTACTACATAGTGCTCTTCATTCTCGATCCTCACCCCAAAACATCCTTAAGAGTGAGGTAAGTTAGGGCAGGCCTCCACTCTTAGCTCTCTGTGACCTGGATCCTTGATGTGGTTGGTCCCCCTATCTTACAGTATGCAATTTATCTTGAATTTGTAGATGCATGGAAAGAATTTAATTAACTAGTAATAATGGATAGAAGCAAGTGTCTATAATACCTAATTCAAAATGAGATACTATTCAAAGTAAATTAATTATGTATACCTAGGAATGACTAAGAATCTAATCAAGGAGAAACATTATGGTGGATTAGTTTGATTCTTTGGGGTAGCTAATACCATTGTATTTATCAATAAGAACTACTTTTGTTCGAAAATATTCAAGGACATAAAATATTATATTATATCAACCATTACCAATATTGAAGAAACTTTGAGGATATAAGCATGGATTTTGTATTGGGATTACTAAAAAATAGAGGTAAAATGACTTGATAATAGTAGTGTGTATACTTTCTCTAAGATGGTACACTTTATCACATGGAAAATAAATGATTTAGTACTTATAGTTGATATATACTTTAGGTAGGTTGTATGGATACATGGTTTTCCAAGGAGCATAGTTTCAAACAAGGACACTAAATTTGTCAAATAATTTTGGTGAAACTTGTGGAAAAAGATGAAACATAATTGAATTTTAGTGCAACACACCATTTATAGATTCATGGATAAACCAATGTCCTAATTGGAGCTTAGGATACCTATTAAGATGCCTAGTAAGAGACCCAACACACAATAAAATAAAAGAGATGATGTAGAACCCCATATTTCCACAACCAAATGGGGAGATTGAGGAGATATTGGATAACCGTATTAGGAAAAGCACTAGATACATAGATATGCAAACTATAGGAAGATTCAAGTTAGATTTCTTGAGCTAATATGAACTATCTTGGTTTCCCTCTAGTCACTAGAAAGTGAGGGACTCGCTTTTCAAATAAATTTCGCTGTTGAATGTAGGATCATCCTAGGGAGAAAGTGTAATATTGCATCAACCAAAATAGTTTTGACAAATATTTGTTTATGTTTTAATTTATTAGTCAATTGTCAATGCAGCCACTAAATTTCATTATAGTTTATATTTTAGGTTCACAATTTTGGGAAGAGTTTTCTAGATATTATTAATAGATTTCACACTAACATTTACTAACATTTGAGGTGATTTGGATTAGTCAAATATTTTGAATTGGCCTGATAGCATCTTTTGGTAGACAAGTGGAAGTAGGTGTGATTACTTTTATTTGTGATAGAGTATTTGGGTGTATGTCAACAAAGAAATATTTGTAAGGATTTAATTGGCTATTGAGGATGTATGTTATGTGCCACATGTAGGTTATCCACCCTTTGACCATTTCAATTTTGAATTTTTTATAGGACATTGAAATTTGAGCCACCTTGAAGTTAATGAAAATCACTTGGGATGAAATATGTTGTCATACACTTATCAACAACAATCATTGAAAAGGAGTAGGGAAGAATTAAGGGAAAGGGACTATAAATTTTATTGAAGTGAGATGATGGAGGTTTAGAATGGAGTTTAAGGAAGAAAAATATTTGCAACCAATTTTTTTGAATAATTAGTTTAATCAATTATTTACAATAGCCTTCATTAGTAGTAACAAACAAAGGGCTACAACCTATGAGTCAATTAAATGTGAGTCTATTTTTATTTATTTTTTATTATTATTGATATTGTGTTGCTTGGAGTACTTGATTGCATGGTAGGATAATCCTTCATTAGATCATCAATTCATTACTACATTAAACTTTATGTACTTGTTCTTTATTTAGTTCCATTAAAGATAGATGGGAACTTATTATTATAAAAGATAGGGTTTTTTCTCATGAGGTTTCTATGGTACAATTTTGAGTTATTTGTAATGATTCATTTAATTTTTCATATGTTTATATTTGTTTCTACAACATTGATGTATATTTAATACTATCATTTGTTGGAGCAAGTAGAATAAGTAAATATAATAATTGTAGATCTTAAGTTCTACCATTTTTAGAGTTTATGGATCAGTAGTCCCATGGGGCATTGATATATGTGGCACATCTTTTTGCCCCATTGAGATAGACCCACATCCACCATATTTCACTAAATCTATTAATTACTTTAAATTTTAGTAATTTTTTCATTGTGTATCAAATTATATGATGTTTTATATTTGGATTAAATTGTGTAGCTTTGAGTCAATCTCTTCAAACCTATATTCTATGAGCAGTGGTTCACAAGAACCCATGTATTATGAGCATGAATGGTCAACTTAGCACTCGTTACATCCAAGTGATGGTTATAGGGGAAAAATATTAGGACTTCTCAAGAGGTCACCCATCTCAATACTAATTCAAATCAAGTGTGCTTAAACATGGACTTTCTCTAAGATCAATCCCATTGAACTTGCTACCCCATTTACAAAACCTTTAGCATTATAAATTATTCATTATAGAGATCCTTTAATCATTCATTTAATTATATGTGGTTATTTCATGGTGTATCAAACTATATGATGTGTTAATGTGATTCAACTAATATTTTTGAGTCAATCTCCATTGACACATATTTCATGAGTAGCAATTCACAAGAACCCATCTCTCTTGAGCATGAATGGTCCACTTACTACTCATTGCATCTAGGTGATCCTCTCATGGGTGAAGCATCAAGACTTCTTGGGAGGTCACCCATCCCAATACTACTCTAACCCAAGTGCACTTAATCATGTAGTTTCCCCAAGATCAAGCCTACTTAGGTTGCTACCCCATTTACAAAATATTCAACAAGTGTTGTTATTTCTATTCTTTTTACTTGATCTTCTCACTTAATAGACAAGGTATAATTTCTTGATCCATGTTATATGTCTTCATACTTTCTCATTGGGGAAAACAACAAGGGCATCCTTCTAGCCACATCCTTCATGTCTATTGATGATACTTACATGTAAGTATACAATGGGATCACATCCTTAGTTTTACATTTTCATATCATTTTCTATTTGCAAACTCAAATTTTAGTCAATTTTTTGTCTTATCTTTCTCCTAAGTTGTTTGCATTCCTTTGTTATACATAAAAAATTGCACATCCTTACACTTTTCTCTAAACCACTTTGCGTGGATGTCTTTAATACACCATGTTAACTTTTAATTGATCATTTTTAATACACTTATTAATCCAAAACTCATACACCAACTATTTTATGCAAAATTACTTAATTGGGACTACTCCTAATAAGCCATATCCTTAAATATCACATATCCTAAATTGAACCAAGCTTAAAGTTCAATCCTCTAAAATGAATCACACCCTCATTATTGTATCTCCATAATAAGGTTGAGAATTATAGGTTAATATTTTTTCAATTCAATACTTTTTGTTAAGTCCACTCTTTGATAGTGGTGGATGGATATGAATTCAAACAAACAAACTCAAAAATACAATCAATCACACAAAAACACTAACATACAATTCTCAAGTGCTACGACACAACTTTCATTCAACATAAAATGATTACAAATCCATAAACTTGAATGCTACAACATTCTCATTTTCCTCCTCATCATACAAATAACTCGATCAGCTAAACACCTTGATGATAAATCATTATATGATATCTTAAGATTACAAAGACAATTCTAGATCTTAGACAGACTTATCAAAATATTTAATATTTTTCCTCGTTTATCCTTATCTCTTATCTCTTTTCTGTTAAAAAAATACTCCATTTAATTTTGTCTTTCTCATTTAATGATTAATAGTAAGAAAATTTACATATTCCAACACTCTTATATATAGTGTAATAAACGTAAGGGACCAAGTAGACGTCCCAAATCAAATCTGCAGCCTGTCAAAGTCATGAATGTGACAAAAGCAAAAGTTCATTTGAGTTTACAAGTTACCAACTCAACAAACATATAATAAAACACGCTATATTCAAATCAACCAAGTACAATGTGAACGCCGGATGGAAAATTTACACGAACAACCAACGATGGAATTCGATTCCATTATCATCTACTTGTATAAACCTTTTTCTTTTTCATATCTCTACACCATAACAAATCACGTACGTTCAGATTTAGTGAGCTTAAAAGATAATATTTATTATGAGTGTAAAGCATGAAATGAACTGGAATTGTCGGCAAAGCTATTGTTCCTGACATATGATGTACACAAGCATATTTGTCTGTGTTTTCCTTTCAATAATTGCATTTGCAATGGAAGGAGTATACATTCTGCTTGCTTATTCACTTCCCAATCAATGACAAAACTCACCATCACACTAAGTCTAATTGTATACGAAAGAGGAGGTGGTGTAATAGTAAGTCTATCGTCTGTATCTTTTCTGTTATATGATGATGTCAAGACAATCTCTTTTGCTTTACTTTTTGGACTAACAATAGGAAAAGGAATCAAAGGTGGGTCCCTATCTTCCTTTCTCCATTCATGGCTCGTGACTCTTTTCTACCCTTCTTCCTTCACCATGGGGCTTTCTTCTTCTTCTTCTGCTCCTATTTTCTTATTCACTCCTTTTTGAATCTCTCATCATCACCTCAACTCTTTGGCTGAATTTGTATGGCAATCAATCCCCCATGTTCACAGGTAGAGCCTCCTCCATAGAGAGTTTTAGGTGTCTTTAAGAATTTAGGGCATTTTGCTTGTTTTGTGATTTTAGCTATTAAAGTTTAAAATGTTTGAGTTACAACAACTCAACTCTTTGGCTTATGTCCCTCATACGCTTGAATATATAGCAATCAATTTCCCATGTTCACAGGTAGAGCCTCCTCCATAGAGATTTTTAGGTGTCTTAAGACTTCAGGGTATTTTGCTTGTTTTGTAATTTTAGCTATCAAAGTTTAAAACGTTTGAGTTATATGGGAGTTTTGTGTTGTACTTGAGAGGTTATGTTAGTTGTATTGTATGGTGGATTGATAATATTATTTGTACTGTTTAATTTTTTGTAAATCTATGATCATCATTTGACTTGTATTTGTTAAAATTCTTTTGTGGTCATGTCTTTGAAGCTTAGTCTTGTTTCTACTTAGTTCGAGGCTATGCCATCTCACAAGCCTTTGCAACTACAAGTGGTCAAGCTTCATTATCAAGTGTAAATTGTTGATGTCTATAATGTTAGAGGGACCCAAATCAAGGTCATACTTCATTGGTTGAAGATAGAGAATAGGATTTCCAAAGAAAATTTAAAGTTCTATGGACTTCCAAAGATTTTCATACAATTAAAGCCATTTGGGAAGCAAATAAGCATCTCTTAGAATTTCTTGAAGTGTTGAATGTCTTTTTTCAACATTATAAGATTATTTTTAAATCCCAACATCCCTCCATAGAGAGTTTTAGGTGACTTAGGACTTTAGGGCATTTTACTTGTTTTGCAATTTTAGCTATCAAAGTTTAAAACTTTTGAGTTACATGGGAATTTTATGTTGTACTTGAGAGGTTAGGTTAGTTGTATTGTATGTTGGATTGATATTATTATTTGTATCATCTATTTTTTGTAAATCCATCTCATCATTTGACTCATATTTGTTAAAAAAAATATGCAGTCATGCCTTTGAAGCTTATCCATGCCTCTACTTAATTTGCGGCTATGTCATCTCACGAGCCTTTGCAACTACAAGTGGTCAAGCTTCAATATCAAGTATAATTTTTTGATGTCTATAATGGTAGAGGGACCCAATCAAAGTCATACTTCATTGGTTAAAGATAGATAATAGGGTTTCCAAAGAAAATTTCAAGTTCTATGGACTTCCAAAGATTTTCAAACCATTAAAGCCATTTGGGAAGCAAATAAGCATCTCTTAGAATTTCTTGAACTGTTGAATGTCTTTTTTCAACATTATAAGATTATTTTTAAAGCCCAACATCCCTCCTAAGCTAATAAGGAAGCTCTTAAGTTGTTTTTTGACATGGTTGTCTGTCATCTTTCTTCAATTCAAGGGATGGCTTCTAATAGATTTATATCTTTGGATAATCTCCATGAAGTTGTGAAAAGTATGGCTAGTGATAAGGTTCATGGATGTGATGGATTACATTGTGAGTTCTATAAAACCCTTTAAGACATTGGACCTTGATTTGAACAAATTTTATCTACACACTTTTTATTCTCATATCTTTGGCATAATTATTAACAAAGGAAATATTCAATTCATGCCTAAGGATGGTGATCTAAAGCTAATTTATAATCGGAGACCGATTCATTTTCTTAATGTCTCCTTCAAGATTATTGCCAAAACCTTGCATTGCACATCCACCACTTTCTATCGATTGTGGTTCTCCTAAACAAACTAGTTTCACCAAAAGTAAAATAATACTAGGCTTGATATAACTACTATTAGGACAAGTATGGAATGAGTTAAGAAGTTTAACCAACAGATAATTTCTCTTAAAACTGACTTTGAAAAAGATTATGATACAATTGAATGACCTTTTATTCTTGTGAAGATCCATGTTCTTGGGTTGATTAATAACTTCCTTGAATATTTGTGAACTTACTATTTACAAAAACCTCATATCACCATTAATGGTATTCAATATGAATAGTTTAGTTTATTTTAATCAATAATGTCAAGATGTCTTTTAGTGCCATCACTTTATATATTGGTTGCTAGAGTTTTTGGTTATCCTCTTAAAGACTTGTTCATAAAACCTCCTTTTTAGGTTATAACTCACAACAAGTTAATGTTCATTTTTCCATTGACTCATTTCCCACTTTGATTAACAATGAAGATAATGTTCCTCAAGAATTGAAATACTTGGTCACCTTTATTTTTGGATTTTGGTCCTTATATCTAATGACATAAACATATTGCTTCAAATAATCCTTTTCTTGTCCCCCTTATTGGCTCTAGAACTTTGTGAGGAAGTTATTAGGCATGGGATAATATTTAAATTTCTACATATTCCTTTTTCTTTCTAGGACTTCACATCTTCTCTTTGGTAGTATGTTATTAATAGAGTTGAAAACAAGCTATCATATTGAATCACTAATCCTATTTCTTTAGCTAACTTAAGTTCCAAGTTTGCTCTAATATTTTGGATACCACTTGTGTGCATTGCTCCTCTTGTTGGGTTCCCTCTAAGGCTTCATATTGTAATTAGAAAAATTACTTTGAGATTTATATTAGACTAACTTTGATCATACCAAGGGTATTCATGAGGTTTCCTAGGTTGTTTATTACCTTCCCTAAGAATTTTATGAATTAAGCCTAGAATTGATATATGTCACCAAGGAATAACTCCTCGTGCCAAATCAATTATGAAATCTATTAAATGAAATGAAGCTTGGATAATATTTATAGAAAAACTATATTTCCTCTAGTTTTCCCTATGGTCGTAAAACTTGGAAAGGCTTGGGTTTCACTCCCTTGTCATTCCTCCTATGCTCATTATTTTTTGGGGAATTTTGTAGCTAAGAGTGTTTATCCAAGGCTTGGAAGAATTTTTTTTTGCTTCCTTGGAATGATTTAATATATTTTTTGATCAAAATTTATTCAATCAATAGTATCTTTGCGGTTTCCTATTATCACCATTAATGGCATTCCTCTAGACTAGATTCCTTGGATCCATTCTCTCTAGTTTCTTAGAAAATTTAATTGTTCCAAGAAAGAGCCAAATTTAGCTTGAGTGTTAATGATATATAATCCTTCTAGGATATTTTAGAGGCTCTATTATTTTATGGTCAAATTGGCCATGGTAGAGAGACTAGAAGTGATAATGATACTAATTCCTATAGAGGTTTTCCTAGTAAACATTATAATCATATTTCTCCTCATATATGTATGATTCTATTGGAAATATTGCCACTAATGTCAAAGTGAATGAATGAGATTGATGTTATTATTGCCATTGATGTCAAAATGATTGTTGCATTAATGTCATTGATATCAAGAAGGAATTTGTTGGTCCACAAAAGAGGCCAAAGGCCTCTAATCGGTCTCTCCATAGCGGCAAACTTATTAATACTACCATTACCTTATTGATGGACAACTCCATTTGTAATATGCAAATTAACATTGAATTATTATTTTTGGGCCTACCACACATTGGCATATGTTCAAAGGAAATCATATAAATATATATAATACATAATTTTTGGGTAGCAATGGAGATAAGGTGAAGTGATTAATGTAAGTAAAGAGAAACGAGTAAAGATGATTAAGAAGTATCAATTTAGTGTGATAAGTGGCAGCAATCTAGTATGATATGGAGCATAGATTTGTGTGATAAGGGGAAAAACTTTATGTGATAAGAAGCAGAAATTTATCTTATGAGGAGAAGATATATTTGAAGACAACAATTCCTTATTAAAAAGGAACTAATTCCAAGAGCAATAGATAATTAAATGTGTTAAGGTAGTGTTCATATTTGAGAAGGAAATGATCAAAATAAGTTTAGAGGAAGTGCTTAAAATTAAAAGTTAAATTAACAAAGATTTATGCATATTTATATGGTCATCTCTATTCAAAGGGATGCCTCCCTTCATGGAGGCATAAGGATATAAAATGTAAAAAATAAATGTGTGGAGTGGATGTGTTATTGGAGTGTGAGATATGTGAAGAATAAGAAGGGTAGTGGAAACAACTGTGTGGAGTGTAGAAGATACATCATACAAACACAAGAAAAATTAAGAAGGAAATAATAGAAGATCATTCAAGAAAGACTTTGTGAAGAATTTATATGAATATTATTTGTTGAAGGAGAAAATTCAAAAGGGAAATAATTTGGAGTTTGGTGCCTCATATTGGAGAGGTTGGTGGCTCATATTAAACAGATTGGTGTCTATTGATGAGTTTGTGCTAAGTGATGGGGATTGGTGTCTCCAACGGGTTGGTGCCTACAAATTTTTGTAAAAGATTATTTATTTTGGTAGCTGGATTTGGATAGTAGATCTAAGCATTCCTTATTTCATGGTTTTCTCCTGAAAGGGTTCCGAGATAAATCTTGTGTTCCTCTTGTGTTCTTATTTTTTAATTTTATGAATTTAAAGTTATTGTGGTTGTTAATTTGAAAAATTAAAAGATAGTTTTATACTAATTCACCCCCCTCTCAATATAAGCTTGTGCTCATCAGCTTCATAAGTTGAATGATAGTTTGAATTTACTCTCACTCATAGGTCTATACAATGAGGTTTAAGATAATTTTGGAAGCTATTTTGGAGCCCAAGACTATCCATTTTCCTAGTGTTTGTTAGACTAGGTTATTCCTATTTAAAATAAGTTGATTCAATTGGGTATACTAAACCTTAGATGTATATTTTTTGGTATTCTAAAACCATTACAAACCTATTTTGGTTATTTTCTTGAGCTCAAGTTTCTTGGTCTTGGATCTGTAAATTTTTTAATCCTTTTTAGCTATAAGCTTTCTCCTAGATTTACATTCTCTTTGGGGACAAGAATATACTTTTAGCTAAAAAATGCATCTTTTGCATTCATTCATAATGGTGATTTCATTTACTATTTAGGAGGATAAAAATGTTATTTTTTCTCATAATTCTATTAATACATAATACTTTACTTCTTTCTAGCATCCAATTTGCTTATGTAGACATAACTGCAAGAAAATAAGGTGGCTTTGGTGCTAGTCTAGCTTCATACCTTTCTTGATCACTTTGAATGATCCTTACATGGTGGTATGAGTTCCTCCTTCCTCATTATATCATACCAAGTCCCAATGATAGGTCCAAAGATGTTATAATTATAAAAATTCATAATGTTATTCTAACATTCAAGGTCATTAGTTATATCCTTCATCAAATCAAAAAAATACTAGATGATCTCCACTCCTACAAGATAGGCTCTTCCCAACATCTTCTCAATAATGCATATAGGTGATCCCACAATAGTGGGTTACACTTTTTGGCCAAACTTGACATTGAAATGAACATTTTGAACTAAATCTTCACTTGATGAATTTGAAGATGATGCAAAATAGTGATTTGTGACATATTGTCTGTTGATTCTAAATATTTATAAAAAAAATTGGAATCAAATTGCATTTATTTTTTGATCTCCTTCAATAGCTAGTTTTAATAGTAAACACCATTTTTAAAGAGTGATATGTACTATAAACCACATTAATTTTTCTCTATAATGGATACAATTCTTTTTTTTTTTTTGAATTTAGATTTGTAACTACAATATCTAGAGGATGCATTTGGTTTCATAACATTTTATTAAATATTTTTTTTAATTGATTTTTTAAGTCAAACCAATTACAATATAGACATAGGTGTACTATAAAGAGCATAACTTTTTTTGTATGTATCAGAATGCAAATTCTTTTTGTTGGAATAAGGACATCAATACCTAGAGGACATGTATTTTTTAGAATTTTTTTCTCTATTTTCCTATTTTCATACGTGTGAAACAAAGACCTGGATATTCATTGAAAAACCTACATTCATAAGAAATAAAAAATAAATATAATAATAAAATTAAATATATTTAAAATTATACTTTTTGGGAAACTTATAATAAAGACTACATACTTAAAAAACATAAATTTTAAATGAATTCATTTGATCCCCCAAAAGGTAAATCAAAAGTGGGTTTTTATCAACATTTTGATAGCTATAGAGGAGACTCCATTATAAGTATGGTTTAAAAATAGCGGGCTTCTATCCAAGGGGGTTTGATCTAAGGGGGCTCGATCAAACCCTCTTTAATTAAAATCCTTTAAATGGAACCTTTCAAGGCTTAAATCATTATATTTTTTAAAAATATGTCATTTTAGGCAAAAATCAGGATTTCCCAGAAAGTGTAACCCATTATTGTGGTAACACCCTATTATGAGGGAAACATTTCCTTAGTTTTGTTGTAATATAGTTGTCATTGATTTCAATAGAATGTTGGAGTTGTTGATATCAAAAGTGTGAGTTTGGTTTTCATTGATGTCAAAAGAATGTTGGTGTCGGTTGCAGTTTGGTTGTCAGTGTTGCAATTTAGCTTATTGGATGCCAGAGTCTCTGAGAGATGCTCTCCAATTCTCCATTGGTGATGATTTTCTCCTATGGATTGGAAGATAGATTCATGATGTGTCAAATCATGTGTGGTCCAAGTTTCAAATCAACTGAGGTTTGGAAAGGTAGTTATGTAAGTGACAGATTCAAGATAGTGTTGTTTCTGTGAGGATGCTCATGAATGGTGGTACAAAATTCAGTTATGTATCCCTCTGTGTTTGCAGATATGGGTGTGCATTTCAAATTTTAAGTTTGTGATGTTGTGAAGGTGATGTACCAAAAGTTTCATATTTGTAGTCCTTCTGTAGAGAAAGTTTTGAGTGATAGTGTTCAGGACTATGTTGTTTAGTGGTTGGTTTCAATGTTTGTTGGCTTTTGCCAACTTGTTGTTGCAAGAAGCTATAAAATGGATGTATGAGAGTGTTCCCAAATAGCATGTGATATTTTTTTATGCTCTACAATATGTTCTCTAGTTTCTCCAGGACAAGCTATGGTTCAAAATGAAAGTTTTGTTGTGTTATGCTTTTTCCTGGTCGACTGAGATACATTGAAGGCCTGTGCCACAAGTTGGAGTTTGTGTGGAGTCTATGAAGTGTTTGAAGGTGTTGCATGGGTCATACCGACTCATCTAGGAGAAGCGCAATTAATTTTTAATCTATCATGTGTACCTCCAAGTTATAATGGCCGACATGCTACAAGTTTCATTTTTTCTTCCTTAAGGTCGACCTAATTTGAATTTGTGAAGTGTGCAGATGTTTTTCATTGAAGAATGAAGTTGTGAAGAGTTTTTAGGACTAGGTTAAGCATGTTTTGGGATCCTCAAGTCTTGTTCTTCTTCTTGGTGTTGCATGTAGGTCATTTTATGGCTTGAACTCTACATGTTTCATGTTGTTTGATCTATGGCCAACTTTTAGTTGTAATATTCTTATTGTTATTGGCCAACATGTAATGTAGTCAATTTAATATCATGTATATATTGTAAACCTAGTTGATCTAGGTCGAGTGTCAGTCAAGGATGTATAATACATTGTGATGTTTATGTATGTGACTGAAAGAGAAAGAGTAGAAGTATAAGATCCTTTCCAGATTCAAGTTGATCATATTTTTGTGATAGAAGGGAAGTGAAGATTGTGCCTAATTGATTGTTGGAGAAAGTGATCCAAAGGAAAAATTTCTTGAAGGTTGAAAGCAATGAGTCAGTAAGCTGAAGAGAAGACATCTGAAGATATAGAGGTTTTTTCAAAGTAGAATTGCAATCATCAAAAGAGAAGTAAAAAAGAAAAAATACAATCATCAAAAGGTTTGAGCTTCATTGTTAGATTTATATAGTAGAAGGGTTGTCATGCTATAATCTTTTCTGAGTTTTTTCTCAATTTAGGGATTAGTTTCAACCTTGGTTTGAAGCCCTAAAAAAAATTCTAAAGGGAGTTGTAGCTTCCTTGGGAGTGACCCTCAAACCTTTCTTCATGGATTAGTAGCTTCCTTGAATTGTAGCCCTAAAACAAAGTTGTAACTATTTATCATTTGTGAGGTTGGATTAGGACAGTAGCTCCTACCAGTTTTTCTCGTCGTGGTTTTTTCTTTGTGTGGTGTTGTGCAGTGTGTTCATATTTCATGTTTTTATTTGTGTTGTGAAGTTTAAGTTTTAGTTTTCTCTAAAGGTTTGAGATTTGATTGAATAATGACTCACCCCCTCTTAGTATTTCGGTGTATGTTCAAAAATTGGTATCAAAGTCTAGTTCCTTAGAAGAAGTCTAACATCTTGAGGAAGAGTCGGGATGGCATAAGAAGGATCTTGCAAAGTGCCTAGGTTTGATGGAACAAATTTCACTTTCTAGAGATACTAGATGGAAACTCATCTGTCCCCTTTAGGGTATGGTGTCAAAGATGAATATAATGTTCCTACTACTTCTCCAATTGATTCGACTGAGATCAAGGCTTAGGTTTGAGTAGATTTATTCAAACCTAGTGGCCAATAAGGGTGTGGTTCGGTGGTCAATTCACTTGGTTGTAGTGACAGCCACTAGGGTTCAAACCCTCGTTGGGCCAAAGTTCTCGCAGGCCTTGTGCCTTCGCTGGGCCATTGTGCTCGTGGGTTTGGTTGTTTCTTGTGGTTTCTTGCCTAGTTCATAGCTTCGGTCAAAAGGATTTACCCCTAATAATATGGGTGTACTACAAGTCAGCAAAGGAAGTCTAGGAAAAGCTAGGTGGAATTTATGAAGGAGATGTCAAAGTAAAGCAAGCCAAGTTGCAGATCAACAAAGACAATTTTGAGAAAGTGAAAATGTTAGAGGATGAAGATATTGCAGGATATTTGTTTCGGTTTGATGAAGTGGTCAATGCAATCAGAGGTTTTGGTGAAGATCTTGAAGAATTTGTGGTTGTCAAAAAGGTATTGAGATCTCTTCTTAAGTTTTATAGTTCTAAAGTATCTTCTATTGAGGAAGCTAGAGATCTGGATAAAATTTTAGTGGATGAATTGTATGGTGCCCTTATTTGTTTTAAAATGAGAGAGTTTGACAAATAAGGTCCTAAGAAGGAAGTTGAATTCAAAGCAAGTAAGAAAGAAACATATGAAGAATTGGATTTGGATAGTGACACTGATGAGGAAGAAACAAATTTTGTAAGGAATTTGAAGAGAGGTACCGTTAAGTACAAAGGTAAGATACATTTCAATTGTTTCAAGTTTCGAGAGGTTGGTCATTTTACTTCAAAATGTCCCTTGAAATATTTTTATAAGAAAAGTAAAGATCCTAGAATAAATAAGGCTAAGAAGAGTCTTTAATCCATGGAAGATTTTTTCTTTGCAAAAGATGATGATTTTAGTGGTCTGTATAATGAAGATGAGGTCTTGTTCTTGGTTGCTAAGAAAAATGGATATAAAGATAAAGATCCAAGTGTTGTGTGTACTTATTTTCACATGCAAAAGATGAGGCAAAATCATGGGTGATTGACAATGGTTTTTCTAACCATATGATAGGGGATGAGAGCAAGTTTATCAAACTCATTATTGACAATGGTTTTACTCACAGTAAATAAATCGAATAAAATCTCCACGAACAAGACCATGAAGAGCCTATCCTTCTTGAAAGATATGGAACAAAGACAACCTAAGGGAAAATTTTGCATTCACAGAGCAAAGATTGACTTTCGTTCAATCCCAAGTCTTCAATAACCAGGTCATGGTTGCACTAGGGTCGCTCTCGAGTAATGATATGATAATTGTTGTTAATCTCAAAGGAACATTTTTACATGCATACACATATATATGCATCTGTGTTATTTCTTCGAACATTTTTAGATCAGCATTCCTAATTGAAATGATAAACTCAAACATCGTGAAACCAAAATATTTGATATAAGATTTCACAAACCATCACCAATTTATTTTCTATCACTTAAGTAGATTTAGCATTAAGCATTCAACAATTTCATGGAAAATAGAAGATTTTCAACAAAAATATTTCCATTTACTTATATTTTTTGGAACATTTTCAAAAATATTAAACATCTATTCTAAAGCAGAATATAAAAATATTAAAAAATAAAAGTTTCTCTTGGTTATTCTCCATGGATTTTCCAAAGAATTAATCGAAACAGAGCAAACTGCTTTATATTTCACCAGATTGCTTCACAACTACATAAAACAGTGCAAGATTTTAAAGAGAGAGGGTTTCGCTTATGGACATCGAGTAGGTTTTGTATGCACCCTTAAATGGCGCAGCATACAGTCTTGTTCGGCCGAACTTACAAAACCAGCTACAAAAGATACTTAGATAGGTAGCTATCCATAAATCTCTAATATCAATTAATGTCTACGTGCATACAAAGTTTTACGCCGGAATGGTACAAAAAACAAGAAAAAAGAATAAAACTTAAAAGAAGTTTTTTGCTCCTCCAACATCCACAAATTTCTATCTTAATGAAAATTAAGCATCCTTTGGCCTTTTATAGAACACAAGGCTCAAATAGGATAAGACATCTACATGAGAGGAAATCTAAGGGACCAATCTCATCAAGGAATGTGGAATATTGTGGCCAATAGGAGAATTGCAATTGAAGTCAGTGGAAGTCAACTCCAATTACTTGTTGAAGCTCTTCGGGTTCTACTTTTTCATCTTTTTTCAGGATTCCTTCTAAAATCGAACAAATTTATCCAAACAAAGATATATAGGAGCCTTCCATTATAACAGAGTGATCAGGTGGAAGTCGAACTCCTATATCTCAGGTTCCCCGATTTGAACATTCCAGGAATAAATCACTCCCGGAATAGATACACTTTGTTACTGCATGGTTAATTTCTAGCATCTCAGCATCCTAGTAACTAGCGCATCCTTGCAACAAACTTTGTTCCAACATGAGCCTCTTAAGTGCATCATTGAACCTAGTAATAAAATAAAAAAAAAATCACCAACATAATTTGCCTGACTGTCCATACCCGAGCTTTGCATCATAATCAATATCTCCTACAATCACAAAATTCCAAATATTAAATCCCTTTTTAAACAAATATGTCACAACATCTCATGTAAATAAAACCATTATTCAAATGTTAGCACAAGAAATTCCATAAAAACTCGCTTTCAAAAAAAACATATCATAAATCCTTGTATATATACTGGATCACTGGGATCATTATACAAATTAAAAAAATTAGCATTTCTTTTCACGTTGCAATCCAGTACCCGATTTCAGCTTTACCCACTTACTTTCCTGGACCTTGGTTATACCGAAACTCCATCTTATCGGACTCCATCTTACCAGACCAAAGTCATTCGCTTGAACTTCACATTACCTTTCGCCTTTTCTATGTTTCCAGTACCCAATACCTGATGCACGAAACACTTACCATACGAAGCACTTTCTTTTATCAAAGATTTCTCTTTCTTCTTTTTTCATTTCCGGTGATCTTCCAATTTGTTACCTCTTGCTATAGGAGTTATATTTTTCACTTGGGTCCCCAAGTCTTTTCAGTCTTGGGGTGTGTTGTGAGACCACACAACAACTTGCAACCAATAAAACCAAATTTAAAATTAAACTTGAAATCAAATCACCAGTTGTAAATTAAAACTTATACATATTTTAAAACAATAACTTTCTACCTTTACTTAGATTCTGGCATAAAAATTAAAACTCCATCAGAAACATTCGTGTGTGCTCTTGATTAATTCCAGTTTTTGGATCTTAGTAAATAGAATCAGTTCATTAACATTGAACTACATAATATAGTAATCCTCCAAAGCCAACTAGGGATAGAGCCTTGCTACCAGTCAAGCGTCCATAGCCCTGACAAGGTTATCTCCATAATTCCCCCAAACATAGCTCTACTACTAGTCAAGCATCCATAGCCCTGGTAGAGTTATTTGGATAGCCTAAAGAGTTGATATCACTTTTTTCTTTTTAGAATATAGCAATGATAGCTCATTTTTTACTTTTGATATTGCAATAATAGCTCATTTATCAACTTGCAAGCATTAAAGCACCACTATTAGGTTGGGAATTACAGTGGTAGCAAAGGTTACTTTTTGATTTCTCATTCAATGTAAATCCCTTTATCAGTTCACTACTTCCCAAAAACTTATTTAATGATTCCTTGTAAGTGTGTGTTTCTAGCTAAATTTCACTAATTATGCCAAATCCTAACTAATTGTAGCTCGTTATATGTTAAAAGATATGCATAAATTAAAATTTAGAAATAGACAACTTAATCACCAAATTTAAATCTAAATTTAGCAACATTAGTTACAACCCTTTCGATTAAATTTATGGAAACTTCTAAAACTTTTGCTAACTATCTCATCTTGACGACGCTGCACTTCATTAATGGATCAAAATGTCATGATTACCTTGAAAAATGATCACACTATTTCACATTAAATTTGCACACCTTGCTCAGCACGTATTATCTCTTCAACTTCTTCGGGTGATGACGTGTAACATCTTTCCAACTTCATTCTCTTGTATAATCTGCACACATAACACCTCCATAATCATTATAGCTTTTTTTTAAACAATTGGAAATGACCCTTATTAATTTTGAAATCTCCAACTTGTTCGATTCGCAATCTCCGTACTGCTCAATTTTGAAGCAATTTCACCAAACATGTGTAAAGAATTTATTTGATTTAACCTTTAATTCTGAAGATTATCATTCAGTTGCCACCTTGCATACAATTTCCAAAAAAAACAATTACTCAAGGCAACTATGTACCGCTACTCTATTCACAACTCTCTATAATTTTGTGCATTTCTTCTTGAATTCTCCACACTTTTCTTTTCTTTCTCTTTTTATATATTTTATGTAATTTCGCTCTGTTATGTGCTTTTATATTTGCTTCTTAGCCATGGATACTCCTATTTTCTTGGGTTGTTTTCATAGACAAAACATTTTCTTTGGGAGCATCACACCACAAAGGCTTGAAAAGGTTTTTATTGTTAGGACTTCCAGTTTCACTTTGCTGAATTTATGCTTAGTCCTTGGGGAAAGATATGTTGCGTCCAACCGCTACTTCCATTTTTACTTTGACATAGCTTCTCACTTTGTAGCTTCACTTCTGGAAATTGGGTTACCTGTTGAAGATGTTTGTGCCGCTACCAACCTAATAGTTAAGCCTGAATTCTTCAAGAATCTAGACACCATTTTTGTTGTTGCACACCCGACCATTGGGATTCCCTCCATGGATGATATTCCTTGGTTCCTGGAACATAGGGAAGTGGTTCCACTTCATCCCTTTCTTACTGATCCAACATTTTGAAACTCACTAGGAACTCGCCTACATAGGGTATTTGGCCTTGATTGAAGAGGCGTCCCAAATCGACTAAATAACTACTATCGTCCACAAATTTACTCACCTTTCTTTTTGAATCTTTTTTTAATTTTTTACAAGGATTTTGACATCTGATGTATATACGTGATACACACACACACATATATATATCTTTTTTGGTATCTTTCTTAAAAGCGTGTTTCACTATGTATGACTTTATTATCTCATTTTCGGTTCAGATTTGCAAAATGTTTGAATTTCACTCTCATGTCTAAGATACATTTAAGCAAAAATTTCTAATGCAGAAGCCGAGCAAAGAGAAGAAAAAAAAATGAAGCAAAGAAAACAATAGCAAAAAAAATAAAACACAAAAGAAAACCCTAAAAACAACTAAACTAACCCTAACTACCCTAACTCTAATATCACAACAGATTAACTCTAACAAAGCAATTTATTTCAATTTCTACAGCTATTTCCTCTACAGTTTTAGTACGAATTACAACAGATTTATCTTTAAATTCTCTTATCAACATTTTCAATATTCTACTGTAATAATGAAGTATCTTAAGTTTTATGCATTTAAACATCACAAATTTGAAGGTGTACTTACCCAAAATTCGGCTTAAATGTATGAAAATGATCTCATTAGAGACCGATTGCACACATTTCATCTGGTGCAACAATATTGTACCTTCTCCCATCCCTAGTCCATTTCCATGAACGACTACGTTCATTTCTCTATTTCCTTCTCTTCTGAAATTCATATCTTCGGCCCTATCTTTACTTTGCATTGTTTTAGACCAAGATGTATCACTATTTATATTATTATCAGAAAGAGAAAAAGTAAAAACTTGATATTTTGTATCTTGTATAAAATCAGGAAAATGTCTTTTAATAGCTAATGAATTCTCAGCTTGAAGCATAATACACGTGTTTCCCACTCGATTTTCCCACTCTATCTTATCATCTACATTTTCCACGTATACAAGGAATGATGATTCACCCATATCTTTTTCTCGTTTATGATGAAATATCTCTGAATCTCGACATTCTCGCCTATTCCCCTACAAAACGTTAGGATTTTCTTTAAAATAATCACAGTTTCCTAATCGTTTTGGTTCATTGGTTAATTTTTTAATATTTTCAACTCCACTAGGGTAGAATGTTTCTCTCATTAACAATCTTTTTCTTTTAGCAGTTAAAACTTCTTTTGTTAACAAAATTGCTCCACTTATGGCTAAACTTACCCTAGTTAAAAAATTTCACACTCAAGTTCACCATTTCCGTTTCGGTTCATTGGTTAATTTTTTAATATTTTCAACTCCACTAGGGTAGAACGTTTCTCTCATTAAAAATATTTTTCTTTTAGTAGTTAAAACTTCTTTCGTTAACAAAATTGCTCCACTTATGGCTAAACTTACCCTAGTTAAAAAAAAATCACACTCAAGTTCACCATGATCAATTGTATCATGAATTCTACACTCGGTGACTCTACCAAAAGTAAAAAAACTCAATGGATGTAGTTTCTAATTAAAGATTTTACAATTTTTTCCAATTTCCATCATTAAAACTAGCTTGCGCTCAATTCTTCACTTACAAGCTTCTTGTCAAGTTTAGGAATAACATTTCAAAGCACAATTCCAATTCCAAAGGATAAAACCTAAAAATATCAAAGAAATAAAAGAGAAAAGACATATGTGTGTCTGCTACTCGTGACTACCCTCCTTCTAGCGCTAGTTCCTGTTAACAACAGTTTTACTCATAGTAAACAGATCGAATAAAATCTCCACAGACAAGACCACGAAGAGCCTATCCTTCTTGAAAGATATGGAACAAAGACAACCTAAGGGAAAAAATTTCATTCATAGAGCAAAGATTGACTTTCGTTCAATCCCAAGTCTTCGATAACTATGTCATGGTTGCACTAGGGTCGCTCTTGGGTAATGATGTGATAATTGTTGTTAATCTCAAAGGGACCTTTTTACATACATACACATATATATGCCTCTGTGTTATTTCTTCGAACATTTTTAGATTAGCATTCCTAATTTAAATGATAAAATCTGACATCATGAAACCCAAAGATTTGATATAAGATTTCACAGAGCATCACCAATTTCTTTGCTATCACTTAAGTAGATTTAGCATTAAGCATTTAGCAATTTCATGGAAAATAAAATATTTTCAACAAAATTATTTCCATTTACTTATATTTTTTGGAACATTTTCAAAAATATTAAACATCTATTCTAAAGCAGAATATAAAAATACTAAAAAATAAAAGTTTCTTTCGGTTATTCTCCATGGATGCCCCAAAGAATTAATCAAAATAGAGCAAACCGTTTTATATTTCACCAAATTGCTTCACAGCTACATATAAAATGATGCAAGATTTTAAAGAGAGAGGGTTTCGCTTATGGACATCGAGTAGGTTTTGTATGCACCCTTAAACGATGAAACATACAGTCTTGTTCGGTCGAACTTACAAAGCCGGCTACAAAAGATACTTAGATAGGTAGCTATCCATAAAGCTCTAATATCATTAATGTCTACGTGCATACAAAGTTTTACGCTAAAATGGTTAAGAAAACGGGAAAAAAGAACAAAACTTAAAAGAATTTTTTTGCTCCTTCGACATCCACAAATTATGAACTTAAATGAAAATTAAGCATCCTCTGGCCTTTTATAGAACACAAGGCTCAAATAGGATAAGACATCTACATGAGAGGAAATCTAAGGGACCAATCTCATCAAGGCATGTGGAATATTGTGACCAATAGGAGAATTGCAATTGAAGTCAATGGAAGTCAACTCCAATTACTCGTTGAAGCTCTTCAGGTTTTTCTTTTTCATCTTTGTCAGGATTCCTTATGAAATTGAACAAATTTACCCAAACAAAGATATATAGGAGCCTTCAATTATAATGGAGTGATCAGGTGGAAGTCGAACTCCTATAGCTCAGGTTCCCCGATTTGAACATTCTAGGAATAAATCACACCCAGAATAGATACACTTTGTTACTGAATGCTTAAACTCCAACATCCCAGTATCCCGGTAACTGGCGCATCCTTTCAACAAAATTTTTTCCAGCATAAGCCTCTTAAGTGCATCATCGAACCTAGTAATAAGTAAAATTTGTTCGCCAACATAATTTTCCTAACCATCCATACCTGAGCTTTGCATCACAATCAATATCTCCTACAATCACAAAATTCCAAATATTAAATCCCTTTTAAACAAATATGTCACAACATCTCATATAAATAAAACCATTATTCAAATGTTAGCACAAAAAATTCCATAAAAACTCGGTTTCAAAAAAACTATATCATAAATCCTTGTATATATACTAGATCACCGTGATCATTATACAAATTAAAAAATTTAGCATTTCTTTTCACAATGCAACCCGGTACCCAATACCCGGTTTTCAGCTTTACCCACTTACTTTCCCAGACCTCGGTTATACCAGAACTCCATCTTACCGGATGCCATCTTACTGGACTGGAGTCATTCACTTGAACTTCACATTACCTTTTGTCTTTTCTATGTTTTTGATACCCAGTACCCAGTGCACGAAACACTTACCATACGAAGTACTTTCTTTTATGAAAGATTTTGCTTTCTTCTTTTTTCATTTCTGATGATCTTCCAATTTGTTACCTCTTGCCATAGGAGTTATATTTTTTACTTGGGTCCCCAAGTCTTTTCAGTCTTAGGGTGTGTTGTGAGACCACACAACACTCATAAAGTGGAATGGTGGCATATTCAAGCTTGGAGATGATACTTCAGTGCGAGTCAAATGTGTAGAAATGGTTACAATATCCTATTCAATAAAAGTGGATATGAAATCAAAAATAAAATTTTGGATATGATTGGTTGTTGAAGGATCTAGAACAAGTGGTGATATATACAGTCTAAGAGATGTCAATGGGAGAACTTGTCTTCTAGGACAAGCAAGTGAATGTTGGTTGTGGCATAGGATAATGGGACACATTAAATTTTACAATATTGTGAAGGTTATCTCATTGCATGTGGTAAGAGACATGCCTAAGATAATCAAGCCTACATGTGCAGTGTGCAAGGAATGTTAGTTTGGTAAGAAGATAAGGATAAGTTTCAAGTCTAAAGAATACTCCTCTTGTAGACCTTTGGAATTGGTAAATACTAATTTGTGTAGACCTAACAAAACAAAAAATTTGAAAGGAGAAAGGTATTTCATGCTTTTTATTGATGATTTATCTAGGATGACATGGGTTACATTCTTGAGAGATAAATCTGATGCTTTTAGTAGATTCAAGATTTTCAAATCTATGGTTCAGAATGAAATGTATGCTAGGATAAAACATTTGAGGTCTAATAGAGGAGGTGAGTTTACTTAAAACGAGTTCAATGATTTTTGTGAAAAAAATGGAATAAAAAGGCATTTTTTTTTCGTTAGAACTCCTCAGCAGAATGGGGTAGTTGAAAGAAAGAATATGACTATTCAAGAGATGGCAAGGACCATGCTGATGGAAGAAAAATCTCCTAATGTTTATTGGAGAGAATCAGTTCATACTATAGTATATGTTTAGAATAGAGGATTGTTGAGATTAAACAACACTAGGGGTCCATATGAGTTGTGGTATGGAAGACCTGCAACTATCAGGTATTTTAGAGTCTTTGGAAGCAAATACTATATCAAGAGAGATAATGATGTGTCAGGAAAGTTTGATTCAAGGGTTAGTGAAGGTATCTTTTTGGGATATTCATCTCATAGTAAGGAATATAGGTGCTACAACAAAAGATTGGGAAGAATAGTTGAAAGTATAAATGTGAAGGTTGATGAACATCTACATCATAATATGAATGAAATTGAGGATTGTGGATCTGATGCACCTCCATGTTCAAATGACTTGATGAAGAAGAATATGTTGAAGAGAAAGAAGAAACATGATGTAGAGCAGGGAAGCAATTAACCAATCAACACAATTTCAACTAATTTCAGTAATTCTTTAATCTCCAAAACCCTAACAAGGGTGATTCTTCATGTAATCTCACACTTTTCCTTGTAGGTCTATAGACCTAGTTTATTGAACTTATCTCACAAATCCAAACTCAAACCCACAAAAAAAAATTCTTTTCAGATACCCATTAAGACTTTTCAAAACATATCTCAAAAACTCTATAGGTCACTTTGGACCAACATCTCCAAACCAGGGCTTCTACGCTGCCCCAATAGGCCAATTAGGCCACTTTTACAAAGAAACCCTTATGTAAACAAATCACCAACCCAAAAAATGAATTGTAACACTCTCACCAAGTATCAAAACCTCTAATTCCACAACTTTTACTCAGAGATATCCTCCAAGACACCTAACCATAAAACCTTCACCTTTAGCAATTTAGAAGTGGTTTTATTGAAAGTTAGCCTTCCAGACCTCTAGAAACTCTTCCAACACTTCAAACATGTCCCATTATGTTTGCACATGCTTAAAACACCTTCACCCAACCTTTTCCACCACTTCCTAATTAGATTTCATCTCTTAGCCATCAATTTTCAAACAAAAACTTAGGAAATTCATCTAGGGCAACCTCCTAAACTCCATCAAACCCAGCTCCCTACTCAAATAAACCATATAACATCTAAACATACTTATTTGGATCCATTCCACCTAGTTACAGAAATCACATTCAGTGGAATGGTCCTTTAATACATTTTAAAGGCTCTCAAACCCTTAAATAGGGTATTACAGACCTACTACTATAAAATGGTTCAAGCTTCCACCAAATCCAATATCAAACTCTCAAACCAAGTGTAAGATGAAGTTAATTCATGCCTCCAATGAGTTCACAAGATTTTAAAATAATATAAAATAGTACGAAACCATACCAGGTTTGGGAACAGTGAGATTACACAAAAATTTAGAAGAAAACAAAGGTATTCTATTAGATTTCACTTCAAAAACCACCAAGAGAGTTTTACAATGAGATACCCAATGTATTTAAGCCTTCCCCACCCAAGAACCAACTGAATCAACCGATACAAACTAATTTTTGAACTTCTGACCATTGGCATTCCAACTTGTACACTTTTGCAACTTTTTTCCAAGATGAGAACTTTTTACAAATATGCCAAAATATGATGATGTGAACTTAAGGACCTCAAATACATGAAAAAATGACCTTATCCTATGAATCTAGACTCAAATCACACCAAAACATGACATTAGACCCTTCACCTTCCAAATGTTGCACTTTTGAGAACTTTTACAATCTTGCAATTTTGCATTTTTACATCATTTTGACAATATTGCAACATTTACAAAAGTGAACCCCTAATACATGTCAAATAGTCTATTTAGACCTTATTTTCTTAACAAAAGACTTCAAAACCCTAAGACAACCTATCAAGGAACAAACTGGACCAAATTCATTTGAATTGAATTAGTGCTTCTGCACCATACACTTGACCAAAAGAAGTTCCCCAATCCCCTTGAGGACTATATGTCATCAAACCATGCTGCCTCTAATCATGACATGTTCTCCAACCTGAATATCCACCTGGTGACTCTCTCCAATGAGTCCAATACTAGAAACTTGCACTATCTCTACTCTCTGACTAATTGCCTCTTTTATTTTGTTGTCTTCCATTAAATGGATGTTGCATCACCTTCACTTCACTTTGTGATGATGTCAAACCTTCCTTCATACCTACAGACACCCATTTTCCAATCTTTCCTTGGACTGTTATCTTCTCCATCCTTGTTGCATGTTCAAACTTATTCATTTGTCCCTGTCTCTCACCTTGTTTCATTCCATCTCTATCCTTTTCCTTTGTCATCAGATCCCCTACCTTTAAGATCCCTGTACCAACAAACTTAACCTCTGTTTTGACAGATTTAGACTGACCTTCAACTTCCTTTGCTCTTAATGGAAATATCATTGTCCCTACCATGATCTTGTCTTTCCAACCTTTCTCTTCCACAAGCAATCCATCCTTTACCTTTTCTGTATTAGAATTGGACACCAATCTATCATCTTCCTTTCCCTTCATAATTGGATCACTCTTCCAATCTACTGTCTCAGCACCTTTAAGCCTTGAAGTGGCTTCAAATCCTATATTCTTGTCATCCTCAAACTTTGTGAACTCCTTCTTTCCTATCATGATGATCTTTGTTGCCTTGATCTTCTCTTTGACATCCTCCTGCAATGGTGTTAGTTTGAAAGTAATACCATCCTTTTTAATGGTGTAATTTTTCTCTCTACCATCATAAAGTGATTTCCTATCAAACTACTAGGGCCTTCCAAGCAGTAGATGGCAACAATCCATGGGTAAAACATCACAAAGAACCCTACCTTTATATCCACCAATCTGAAACTCAAAAATTTCTTTTTCATTCACTAAGATTGACTAACTATCATCCACCCAAGATTCCTTATATGGTGTTTCATGAGGAACTTTTACTAACTTCAGTTTATCTACCATCTCTTTGGACACCATATTGTCAGTGGAACCAGAATCTATCACTACCTTGCATACTTTACCTTTACATTTGCATGTGTTCTTGAAAAAGCTCCTTCTTTGTGTCATCTCCTTCTCCTTGGATGCCTTCAAAAGTGTTCTTCTCAGCATCAATGATTCTCCTACCTCTGGACCAGCAACATGGCTAGAAGAATTTGCACTTTCACATTCATCTTCTTGCACTATTTGAGCTTTCCTTTCACTTCTCCTTTCACCCCCACTTGATGTAGGACCCTATTTTTCAAGACCCTTGAATGTTGGATGCCCAAACTCACTAAAATTTTAGCACATACCTAAAAATGTATTTGCACTTCCACCACCACGAAATCTGCCTCTAGTGCCTTTGAATCCACCTCTGAAATCTACAGTTTGTTCTTGGCCTTTGTGTGCATCTTCTTAGCTTTCATTTGATTGTCTTGAAGTAGGAAATGATCCTCTCCCTCTAGATGTGTTGCCTCTACCTCTATTTGACTTATCTTGCCTTCTTTTCATCTTTTCTTCCACTCTTATTGTCCTTTGTTAACACTCCTCAACAATTCTAGGGTTTTCCAAGACTAATTCATCTTGAATGTTAAATCTTAATCCACCAAGGTACCTAGCAACCTTTTCCTCTTAATTTTCATTATGACCAGACCTTATATTCAGCTTATAGAATTCTTCAGTATATGTTTTAACATCCATTTCTTTTTGTCTTAAACCTTGAAGTTTCCTAAACATTGGAATTTCATAATCTTTTGGCAAGAACCTACCTTTCATTTTTGCTACCATTTTGTCCCATGAAACAATCTTTGACTTACCTTTCTTTCTCCTATCTTATTTCTGATAATCCCACCACAAAAGCGCATGACCCTTGAGCTTTGTCTTTGCAATCTTCACCCTTTGCTCTTCAGGAACATCTTCACACTCAAAGTAGTTATCCAAGGCTGCAATCCAATCCAACAATTCATCATCATTTAGAGTACGTCCATACTTAAGCACATTAATTTTTACCTTGTGTTTGTCATCCTTAACTGCCCTCAGCAACTTTGTCGTCCTTTGATCTTTAGGGTCTAATTCCTCTTCTACACCTACATACTCTTCATCCTCTTCTTCCTCAGAGTTACTTTCATCACTCACATCCTCATCTCTTTTCTTCCTGGTTTCTAGAGCAGAAATCCTTTCCTTCAACTCTCTTATATCCCTAGCATGTTTATCCTTCAATTCACTCATTTCCTTAGCCAATTTTTTCCCTTTTGGAGGCATTCTAACTATATTGTCTTTTCACCTTCCACTCTTCCTTCTTCAATCTGCAACTTTCAACTCTCAAAAGATCTAATCCCTAAGCTCTGATACCAATTGATGTAGAGTAGGGAATCAATCAACCAACAACACAATTTCAACTAATTTCAGCAAGTCTTTAATCTCCAAAACCCTAACAAGGGTGATTCTTCATGCAATCTCACACTTTTCCTTGTAGGTCTATAGACTTAGTTTCTTGAACTTATCTCACAAATCCAAACTCAAACCCACAAACAAATTTTCTTTTCAGATACTCATTAATCCTTTTCAAAAGATATCTCAAAAATTCTATAGGTCACTTTGGACCAATACCTCCAAACCAGGGCTTCTACGCTACCCCAATAGGCCAATTAGGCCACTTTTACAAAGAAACCCTTATGTAAACACACAACCAACCCCAAAAATAAATTGTAACACTCTCACCAGGTATCAAAACCTCTGATTCCACAACTTTTACTCAAAGACATAGCCTCCAAGACACCTAACCATAAAACCCTCACCTTTAGCAATTTACAAGTGGTTTTATTGAAAGTTAGCCTTTTAGACCTCTAGAAACTCTTCCAACACTTCAAACATGTCCCATTATGTCTGCACATGCTTAAAACACCTTCACCCAACCTTTCCCACCACTTCCTAATCAAATTTCATCTCTTAGCCATCAATTTTCAAGCAAAATCTTGGGAAATTCATCTAGGGCAACCTCCTAAACTCTATCAAACCCAACTACCTTCTCAAATAAACCATATAACATATAAACCTACTTATTTGGACCCATTCCACCCAGTTACAGGAATCACAGTCAGTGGAATGGTCCTTTAATACATTTTAAAGGCTCTCAAACCCTTAAATAGGGTATTACAAACCTACTACTGTAAAATGGTTCAAGCTTCCACCAAATCCAATATCAAACTCTCAAACCAAGTGTAATATTAATTTAATTCATGCCTCCAATAAGTTCACAAGATTTTAAAATAATATACCATAGTACATAACCATACCAGGTCTGGGAATAGTGAGATTACACAGAAATTTAGAAGAAAACGGAGATATTCTATTAGATTTCACTTCAAAAACCACCAAGAGAGCTTTACAATGAGATACCCAATGTATTTAAACCTTCCCCACCCAAGAACCAATTTAATCAACTGATACAAACTGATTTTTGAACTTCTGACCGTTGGAATTCCAACTTGTACACTTTTGCAACTTTTTTCCAAGATGACAACTTTTTACAAATATGCCAAAATATGACAATGTGAACTTAGGGACCTCAAATACATGACAAAATAACCTTATCCTATGACTCTAGACTCAAATCACACCAAAACATAACAGTATACCCTTCACCTTCCAAATGTTGCACTTTTGACAACTTTTACAATCTTGCATTTTTGCATTTTTGCATCATTTTGACAATATTGCAACATTTACAAAAGTGAACCCCTAATACATGTCAAATAGTCTATTTAGACTTTATTTAATTAAAAAAATATTTCAAAACCCTAAGAAAACCTATCAAGGAGCAAACTAGACTAAATTCATTTGAATTGAATTGGTGCTCCTACACCAAAACACCATAACATATTAGCAAGACTCATGCAAAGTATGTTCAAAGAAATCATTATAAAGATCAGATCATTGGAGATAAGAATGAAGGAGTGTTGACTAGAAGAAGGCTTGAAAAGATAAATGAGCAAGTAAATTTTTGTCTATTGTCAAATGTAGAATCAAAAAAAAATTTGATGCCAACAAGGATGAAGGTTGGATACAAGCAATGGAAGAAGATTTGAATTAGATTGAGAAGAATTGGACTTGGGAATTGGTTCCAAGGCCTATAGACAAGAATGTGATAGGAACGAAGTGGGTATTCAAGATGGTGAAGTTGTAAGAAATAAAGAAAGATTGGTTTGTAAAGGTTATTCACATGTAGAAGGTATTGATTTTGAGGATACTTTTTCTCTTGTAGTAAGAATGGAAGCAATCATAATGTTTCTTGATTTTCCTGCCTACGAGGACTTCAAAGTTTATCAAATGGATGTCAAATCAACCTCCTTGAATGGATATTTGGAAGACAAAGTCTACATGGAGAAACTTGATGGATTCTAGTTATTAGAAGATCCAAACATGGTGTGTAGACTCAAAAAGACTTTGTATGGTCTCAAACAATCTCCTACAGCTTGGTATGCAAGGTTGGATAAGTACTTGCTTCAACAAGGATTCAAGAAAGGTATCACAGATAGTAACCTTTACTTTAATATTGATGATGAGAGAATTTTGATAGTTGTTGTGTATGTTGATGATATTATCTTTGGTGGAAATGATGAGATTTGTAAGAAGTTTTCTAAAGAGATGCAAAAGGAATTTGTTCTATGTCTATGATTGGTGAGTTATCTTTATTTTTTGGTCTTCAAATTTCTCAAGTGAATGATGGTATGTTTATTTCTCAAGAAAAATATGTCAAGGAGATGTTGGAAAAGTTTGGTATGTAAGATTGTAAACGAGTTAGTACTCCCATGGTTATAGGTTATCATTTGAGTAAAGATGATGAGTCTCCCCTGGTTGATAAAAAGATATATAGATCTATGATTAGAAGAATTTTGTACCTAACTTCTTCAAAACCTGATATCATGCATGTGGTATTTTTAGTTGCAATATTTCAAGCTAATCCTAAAGAAACTCATGTGAAGGCAATCAAGAGAATCTTCATATACTTGAAGAGTACTCTGAATTATAGTTTATGGTATCAAAAAGGTAATGAATTTGATCTAAGTGCATTCATTGATGATGATTGGATTGGTTGTGTTGATGATAGAAGAGGTATAAGTGGCAGTGCTTTATTTTTAGGAAGTAGATTGGTTTCATGGCATATAAGTAAGAATCAAGATTCAATATCCTTATCCATTGCAGAAATAGAGTATATTGTTGTAGCATCCTATTGTACACAAGTGTTGTGGATGAAGCAAGCATTAAAGGATATCAAGATACAGTATGATGATCTTATTCCTATTTTGTGTGATAATACAAGTGATATCAATATTTCCAACAATCTAGTGATGCATTCTAGGACCAAGCATATATCAATTAGGTATCAATTTTTGAGAGAGAAGGTTGTAGATAAAGTAGTGAAGTTGGAATATGTTTCAACAAAGGATCAAATTGTAGATTTTTTCACAAAGGATATTTTTGAGTATCTCCGAAAAAATTTAGGGGTGATTTCCCCTCCTTGCTATCTATGCATATTTGGTGCATCTATCCACAAAGATTAATTCATGTTGTATCCTTATTCCCTGACTAGTGGTGGCTACCTCTCAAGGGGAGTTAGTAGTGGTTGTTACTAACAAGGGGATCCTATAAGTTGTTTAAAGAAGGAGATATTTTACATCAAAGGGGGAGAAGGTTGAAGAGGAGAAAGTGTTCTTAAAAAGGGAGACAAAATTTTTCCCTTTGTTCTTAATTTCAAATGGGGAGAAGAGTGCATATCAAATTGGTTTTACCATCAATGCTAAAGGGGGAGATTTTTGCAGTTTGGTTGTCAATGATGTCAATTTTTTTGGAGTTGTTAACATCAAAAGTGTGAGTTTGGTTGTCATTGATGTCAAAAGGATTTTGGAGTTGGTTGTAGTTTGGTTGTCAGTGTTTCAGTTTTCTTGATTAGATGTCAGTCTCTTAGAAAGGTGGTTCATGGTGTGTCAAAGCATGTGTGGTCCAAGTTTCAGATCAATTGAGGTCTAGAAAAGTGGTTCTATAAGTGACAGATTTAAGATAATGTTATTTCTATGAGGATGCTCATAGTGGTTCAAAGTTTGGTTTTGCATCCATCTGCATTTGTATATATGATTGTGGAGTTCAAAATTTATTTTTGTGATGTTATGAAGGTGTTATATCCAAAGTTTCATGTTGTTAGTGTTGGTATGTGGTGATTGATCATGCTATACTATATATCCCATGGTATACTATACACCCTGGCATGTATCCTTGCCGAGGTCTGGGGGCGGTAGCCCCCGAGAAAAATTTTCCTCCTACTTTTTCGTGTCATCACCGAAAAAGGGAAAAATCAACGAAAAAAGAAAAATCCGATTTTGTAGAACCCAAAATCTGGAAGCTTCTAAGCTTGATAAAAAGGGGTTCAGATGGGTGTTACAGTATGATGAAAAACGTGATTATTCATAAGATTTTAATAGGTTTTGCACTGGATAATAAAAGTATTGGATGGCTACGGTTTGGTGGATGTAGCCCAGATTGGGTGAACCACGTTAAATTCTCTGTGTTATAATTTATTCTGTGAGTGTTTTATTTTCTCTGTTTATTAATTAAATCTACATTTAATTGTTAGATATCTGCCTTTCTAACCCTAACAGTTAGTCCTTCCACAAAAAATTTTTTGAGTGATAATGTTCAATATTGTGTTGTCTAATGGCTAGTTTCAATGTCTATTGGCTTGGGCCAACTTTTTGTTGCATGAAGTTGTGAAATGGATGTATGAGAGTGTTCCTGAATATCAGGTGATGTTTCTTGTTGCTCCATAAGATGTTCTCTAATTTCTCTAGGATAGGCTATGATTCAGACTGAGATATGCTTTTTCCTGGTTGAATGAGATATGTTGAAGGCATGTTCCATGAGTTGGATTTTATGTAGAATCTATGAAGTGTTTGAAGGTATTAAATGGTTCATGTCGACTCATCTAGGAGAAGCACAAGTAATGCTTAATCTTTCATGTGTACCTCCAAGTTGTAATGGCCGACATGCTACAAGTTTCATTTTTTTCTTTCTTAAGGCCAACCTAATTTGAATTTGTGAAGCGTACAGATGTTGTTAATTAAAGAATGATTTTGTGAAGAGTTTTTAGGACAAGGTTAAGAATGTTTTGGGATATGCAAGCATGTTCTTCTTCATGGTGTTGCATTTATGTCTTTTTAGGGATTTCCCTCTACATGTTTCATGTTGTTTGATATGTGGTTGAATTGTAATTGTAATATTCTTATTGTTATTGGCTGACATGTAATGTAATCAATGTAATATAATGTATATTGTAAACCTAGTTTATCTAGGTTGGGTTTCAATCAACCTAGTGTGTAATGTATTATGATTTTTGTGTGAGAGACTAAAAGAGAAAGAACATAAGTGGAAGATCCTATCCGGATTCAAGTTGATCATATTTTTATGATAGATGGGAAGTGAAGATTGTGCCTAAATGATTGCTAGAGGAAGTGAGTGAAAGGAAAAAAATATTGAAGGCTGAAAGAAGTGAGTCAGTAAGTTGAAGAGAATACATTTGAATAAGTTGCAGAGGTGTTGTTAAAGTAGAATTGCAATCATCAAAAGAGAAGGGAAAAATCAGAATTGCAATCAAAAGAGAAGGGGAAAGAAGAATTATAATTATCAAAAGGATTGAGCTTCATTGTTAGATTCAGACAATAGGACTTTCATGCTATAATCTTTTTTGAGTTTTCTCTCAATTTAGGGAGTAGTTGCTTCATTGGGTTGAAGCCTTAAAAAAAAATTGTAGGGAGTTGTAGCTTCCTTGGGAGGGACCCTAAAACATTTCTTTTGGGAGTAGTATCTTCCTTGGGTTGTATCCCTAAAACAAAGTTGTAACTATTTATCATTTGTGAGGTTGGATTAGGATAGTAGCTCCTAGTAGCTATTCTCACTATGGTTTTTCCTTTGTGGGATTTTCCAAGCATATCTAGTGTTGTGTGGTGTTGTGCATTGTGTTCATCTTTCATGTTTCTATTTATGCTATGAATTTTAAGTTTCAGTTTACTCCAAAGGGTTTGAGATTTGATTGAATACTAATTCAACCCCCCTCAATATTACAGTGTATGTTCAACAAATTTTCCTTGACTATTTCTCCTTGGTTAGACAATCTAGATAGTTAGCATCTTAAGATAAAGAAACACAATGTAAATGACTACAATTGTTCTCTAATTTCTTTGGATCTTGGTTTAAACTACAACATATTTATTTGCTGCTAATCTATTTAAGGGTTTATATTTTCTTAAGAAGTGTTGTGCTAAAGAGTTCAAGTTTTAGAGGGGTTTAAGTTTTTGCAGATATTGATTCACCCCCCTTCTCAGTATCTGATGTGTTAAACATTTGGTATCAAATCCAAGTTCCTTTGAAGAATCTTAACAATTTGAATAAAAGATCCAAGATGGCACATGATGGTTCATACAAGGGTCCTAGGTTTGATGGGACTAATTATGATTTTTGGAAATTAAGAATGGAATGCCACCTAAACTCTCTAGGTTTGGTGTTTGGAAATTATTCAAGGATGGTTATGTTGCTCCTACTACTTGTCCAATAGATTCAATTGAAATCAGGCTATATGAGTGCAATGGTAAGGCTAAGAATGCTCTCTTGTGTGGGTTGGTTGATTCAAAACTCTTGAACGTAATTAATATTTGTTTTGCTAAGGATGTTTGAGAAAAAACTTAGCAACATCTATGAAGGAGATACTAAAGTAAAGCAAGCCAAGATGTAGATATTTAAAAGCGGTTTTGAGACTCTAAGGATGATTGAATATGAAGATATTGCAAGTTAGATGATCTAGGTGCATGAATTTTTTTTTGGCATCATTGATCTTGGTGGAAAAGTAAAAGAAAATGAGGTTGTGAAGAAGGTTATGAGATCTCTCCCTAAATACTGTTGTCATAAGGTGTCTACAATTGAAGAATCTAAGGACTTGGATAAATATTTTATGGATGAAATTTTTGGTGCTCTCACTACCTTTTAAATGAGAGAATTTGATATAGATGTCCCAAAGAAGGAAGTTGCATTCAAATCCAACAAAAATATTGAAGATAAAGTTGTTTATTAGAATGAAGACTTTGATGAGGTTGAAGCAATTTTTGTGAGAAGAATCAAGAAATACATTGGAAAATACAAAGGTAAGTTATCTTTCAAATGTTTCAATTGTGGAAGGATTGGTAATTTTTCATCTAAATGTCCTTATAAAGAAGCATATGATAGTAACAAAAGAGATAAGCTTAAAAGAGGTCTCTATTCTATAGAGAGGAACTATTTCTCAGAAGATGAGGAGAATGATTCAAATGATGAAACCCTTTTTATGGCTTGGGAAGCTAGTGACAAAAATCATGATGTTGAAAAATGAAAGGTGTCTAGCTCCTTGAGTGATGAAGATATGTTTTCCTCTAAATGAGATCTAGAGTCAATGGAATCTAAAGGTTGGGACTTCAATTACAATGACTGGGAAATATATTTTGAAGGAAAACTTTAGTCTGATCTAGAAGATCTGAATGAAACAAGGACACTAAATCAGAAATATGAGAGCCTACCTAAAAATTAAAAGGAATATACTAACAAACTGGAAGTTAAAATAGGAGGTAAAGAATGTGAAATTAAACTGAAAGTAGCAGAAGGTGTGATCTTTGATTTGAAAGATAAGTTCGGTAATAAAGTTGTTGAATGCTTAAAACTTGAGAAGGAGATTTCCTCTATGAGAAATGAACTAGAAAGTGAATTTAAAGAATAAATTGTCAAAGGATAAAGTCTAGTCCTGGTAGCTCCAAATAAAATGGAAATCCTGAGATAAAGGAGGAGAAAGCTTGCACTGAAGATTCTAAGAAGAATGCCTCTAGAGATGCAAAGACAGATCAAGATGGCAAGAAAGAAGGAGGATTCAATCCTATCTGAAATCAAAAGGGATTAGTCCTCCATTTGTATGACAATATGCTCCTACCAAGTTAATTCAATCTTTTCAAGGTTACTATTTTTCTTGTAGTAAATTTGGACATAAGACACTTGATTGTAGATTTAGACAAGGAATGATAACATGAGTAGAAGATAATTTATGCCTCAAAGAAACAATACTGTTTCATTTCATGGATATTGCTATACTTGCAACAACTTTGGTCATAAATCTACTGAGTGCATATCTAAGATGAAGAGGAACAAATTTTTTCCAAAGCACAACATGGTGTGCTATAAATGCAATAACATGGGACATAAAGAAAATTGTTGTAGAAGTGGTTTTGTAAAGATGCCAATTTAGAAAAAGTATGAAACCCCTAATCAAAAAAGAAAGGGTAATGAAAAGGTCTAGAATGAAGAACAAGCTCAAGAAAATGAGAGGAAGGATAATTCTACACTTGTGTATTCTACACATGATCCTAAGAAAAACTGAGATAGAGCATTATCTCAAGGAAATATATCATTTGTAGAACTTTTAGCCCCTAAAAAGGACGTGATGCTGAAATCTTCAGCATGAAACAAGAATTGAATCAGACTAGTTGGTACGCAGATATGTTATGCAAGAATAAACCCTTTTTGAATACTCTAGTGCAAGTAGAAGATGTGTGGAGGTAGGTACACAAACTCTTATATGTTTATAATATTTACACCTTGATATTAGCCTTGTTTGGTGTACCACACATGGAGATATGTTGTAGAAGTTTTGTCAAGGCAATCATAGTCCATACTTTAGGGTAGAGTCATGTTGTTTTGGTCCACACCCCTCCGCTGAGCAAGATTTAGTCTTGTGGCTCATAAAATATGATGGTCATGTGTTGAAATTTTTATATCTAAAATTTCAAGTCTTTACACCTTCTAAAGTAAAATATATAAGTGATAGAGACACAGTCTATGCTCTGGAGGAATAAAGAAATGATGAAGGCTTGTTGGAATGCTCTATATTCCTCGAGAAATGATGTTTTGTCCATGATTTTTTGGACATGTTCAAAGATGTTCAATAATGCTACTTTGATGATTTGGTGGTCTGCAAGGTCCAGTTCTTAAATAACAATGTGTTACTAATTGTTCCAGATGCTTATCTATTGTACATAACATATGGTTGGGTGCTTATGCAAATTGGTGTATGTACAAATCAATAAGTGTATGTGGGAATTCTCCATGTCTCAGTATGTTTGGTTGCAAAATTTTAAGCTAATCCTAAGCAACCTCATGAGAAAGCAGTGAAAAGAATATTTAGATATTTGAAGGGAACTCTAGATTATGGTCTCTAGTATAAGAACGATAAAAATTTCTCTTTGATTTATTATACTGATGCTAACTGGGCAAGATGTGTGGATGACCAAAGAAGTACAAGTGATAGTACATTCTTCTTGGGAAATAGATTGGTCTCTTGGTTCAATAAGAAGCAAGACTCAGTGTCCTTATCCACAACAGAAGTTGAATGTATTGTTGCAACATCTTGCTACACCCAGGTGCTTTGGATGAAGCAAACTTTGAAGGATGTAAAGGTGGTATATGATGAACCCATTCCTATATTGTGTGACAATACCAATGTAATTAATATTTCCAATAATCCGATAATACATTTAAGAATTAAACACATTTCTATCTGGTATCACTTTCTGAGAGAGAAGGTTGTAGATCATGAAGTCAGAATGGAGTATGTGCCAACTAAGGATTAGATTGCAGATATTTTCACTAAAACACTTTCAAAGGATATTTTTTAGTATCTCTAGTAGAAGTTATTGGTTATTACCCCTCCTTGTTCTAACTAGATGCATATATGGTGCATCTATCTAGGGGGAGAAATTAATGTCATATCCTGGATTGATGTGTGCTACCACTTAGGACAAGTTGGTAGTAAGGGGGAGTCTGGAGATTTGTAAAGTATTGAAAAAAAAAAATTGGTCAAAGGGGGAGTTTGTGTTGTTTCAATTGAAGATATTTGTCCCTTTGTCCTTGAATTTAGAATGTTTCATGTTGTGTTGTGTAGGTGTGTGTGCCCCTTTGTCCTTGATGTCAAGGAGGCAGTGAGCAGGTGTGTGTTGTCATCAATTCCAAAGGGGGATATTGTTGGTAGTGGTTGTCATTGATGTCAAAACTTGGTGAGATTGTTACATATGTTTGCGAGATTGTTGGTAGTGGTTGATGATAACACTTGGTAATTTTTTTATGGTTGTCATTAGTGTTAGCTCTTAACAAGTAAGAAATATTGTTGGCATTTGATGTCTATGATGTCAATACTTGGTGAGATTGTTGCAATGATTGTTTCTTGGCATTGGTTGTCATTGTTGACAACATTCAATTTGGATAGCATTGATGTATGGTGTTGTTGCTGAAGTTCATGGTTGGATGTCATTCCTTTTATGATATTAATCAAAGATGTATAGTGCATAATTGTTGAAAAAAAAGTTGATTTAAAAATGATATATTAAGATGAGGATTAGAAGCATTAAGATGGGGATTAGAAGTGTTGCTGACTATGGAGAGGTGTTGTTGTTTGTCTATATTATGTTGTGTGCTATCTCCTATTGTTCTTGATGAATCATATGTTGTTGAAAGAAAGTTATGGCCTATGCAAGTTGTTTGAATGATTCTGGTTTAGGAAGTTGTTGTGAAGTCTATTTGGGAAAATACTCTACATTCCTCTATTGTTGAAGATATGGTATTATGGCTTAGGATTCAAAGTTAGTTCTTTTTGGATGTTGTACTCCTATCTTTCCAGGTCACCTATGTTGTCGAGGAGGTTTCTATGAATTACAAAAGGTTGGTAGTGTTGTTGATTGTTTGAACTGGTCTAAAAAATGCTCTACATTTCTCCGCATTAATGTCTCTACTCCTACATCTTGGTGAATGTTTTCTTAATGTCTATGTAGTGTCCTAGTTCCAATTTCATGTGTTGAAGTGGTCTACAAGTTAATTTGTTAATGTAATATCTCATGCTTATGCATTATGTGCTTCTAGAATGAAGTATTATGTTCATGTTTGGATTATGGTGGCTATTGGTGGCATGAAAATATGGAAGAAGTGTCTAGAAGTGTTGTTGGATGTTCATGGTACATCCCCGTGTGATTCACACATTGTTGGTTGAGCTCCTTGGTGTTGCATTGTGTCTTGAGTTGGTTTTCTAGGTTATATATGGATATCTAGCCAACAAGACTTATTTTCTTGCTTGTGCTAAATGCTTAAGGGTTTGCGCTAGCATATGAAGTTGTAGTATGCTAGATTTGGGTCCTAAACTATCTTGGTTGAGACCGCATTGAGTTAATTCAATTGGAATTATGCTTTTTTGGGCCAAATGGTTATGTGCTTCACATTTCATCTACATGTTTCCATGTTGCTAACTTAGGTTGATGTGCACTAGCATGTGAATTATTTTGGATCACATTGGAAGATGTAATAAGATTTTTTTTGTCTATCCTTTTTTTGTTATGACAAACTTGGTGAAATCATTGTTTCTATTCTTTTCTGGTCAACCTAATTGAAGTTTTGAAGTATTAATAGTGCAGTCATAGTTAGCAGGGTCCTCAAAGAGAACAGTCCAGACCGTGTAGTAAGAGTAAACACAATGAAAAACAACTCAAGATATGAAACAAATGCATATTTAGTCATTCAATTTATATATGATGCAATTCAAATAAAAATTGTCTAACAACATGCGGGCTTACAATTAGGGCTCACAGGTCTGATCTCACAATTACAGAATATGCTCAAGATATATCAGTGAAGATCCTTCGCAAAGAATCTAAACTATCAATCTTCTCTAGATCAATAAAAATACTTTCCTAAGGGTCTATTACATCAATATATATCATCTTTGGATCATAAGATTCCTCTGTGTCAGCCCAAGAAGGTTTCACACTCCACGAAAGAGTTCTAACATGTATACATAGATAGGTCAGACTTAAACTCTAAAAATGAATGAAATGAAGTGTGGAATCCCAAGGAAGGTTGGCCACAAACCATAGAACATTGAATGATGTGCCATTAGGCTTTGTAAGTCTTCTCCTTCAGCTAATTGTCCAAGACTGACAGGATGCTCTATTCTGAGAAAATAGTTGATCTTTTGATAGCAATAACTTTTTGGTAATAGGCCCAAATACTCTAGAAATTTGATATTATGTAGATGAACATATCTAGATGCTAATTCCATCTCCACAAGGTCTGAAATAAAACTATGGTAGAATGAAATCCAAAATATAGAAACTGCCTATGACTGAATTGACTGAACTGAACAGGAAAATGAAAAGAAACAAATTAAAATGCAAATATTTTTGGTTGATGCAAGATTTCTTGTGAACCAAGGATGCTCCTACATCAAACACTTGGGGTTGATTTGAAATTGAGTCCCTCACTTTGATGGGGCTAGAGGGAAACCAAGACGCTCTACCTCAACCTGAGATATCCAAGATGAGTCTTCTGCTGGTCTGCCTTTCCACTTCACAAGATATTCTCCATACTGCCTTCCTCTGGTGCTACGTGCAATTCTACTCTCCAAGATTTCTTCAACCTATTTTGGTACTTGCTATGGTAACTATGTCTTCAAGTCTTCTTTCATGCTATCACTAAAATTTGTTTCATGATACTGATATAGGTCTGCAATGTTGAAAATAGGTGATATACTTAATGTCTCCGGTAACTCCATTTCATATGCATTTCCTGAATCAAATATGTTGAGTATCCTACAAGTTCCAAACTTCATCTTCAACTTGTTATATTTCCCAATTGGAAATCTCTCTTTTCTCAATTACACCATCACTTCATCTCCCACTTCAACTTCTTTATGTCTCCTCTTCTCGTCTACTTGTTCTTTGTACTTATTGTTCATATCCTCCAGATGTTTCTTAACCTGATCGTGCACTATCTTCATGTGATCTACAAATTCTTCTTCTTCTTCACTTCTCTTTTCTTCCATACTGATATCTCTCAACTCTGCTACTCCTCTAGGGTTTGCTCTAATAACAATCTCAAAAGGTGTTCTTCATGTACTCTTGTTCACTGAATTATTGTATGCAAACTTTTCTTGTGAAAGAATCAAATCCCAATCTCCTGCCCTCTCTCCAACCAAACATCTCAACAAATTTCCCAAACTCCTATTCACTACCTATGTATGTCCATCTATCTGTGGATGAAACATTGAAGTGAACTTCAAATCTGTCTTCATCTTCTTCTAAAGTTTCCTCCAAAAGTATCCAACAAATTTTGTCTCTATCTAAAAATATACTCTTAGGTAATCCATGCAATCTCACAATCTCTTTAAAAAAAAGGTCTGCTACATGTACTGGATCAGTTGTCTTCTTGTAGGGTATGAAATGAGCCATCTTTGAAAAAATTTCTACTACCACAAATATAGAATCATGCCCTCTTTGTGTCTTTAGCAATCCTACTACAAAATCCATACTTATGTCTTCCCAAGGTCTCTTTGGTACTATCAAAGGTTTGTACAATCCAATGTTTTGACTACCCCCTTTTGCAACTTGACAAACTCTGCAACTCTGAACAAATTTCCTTACATCCTTATAGATTTGAGGCCAAAAGTAGTTTTCACTCACCAATGCCACTGTCTTATCAATGCAAAAATGTCCTGCCAATCCACCACTATGCTTCTCCTTTATCAGATTGTATCTCATTGAACCTCTAGGTATGCACAATTGATTTCCTTTGAACATAATATCTTCTTGAATGAAATAGTCCAACCACTTGCTTCTATCTATCATAACAGGTTCCTTATATGCTTTCTAAGGTTCTGAAAAATTGGTGTCTCCCTCCTACATATGCTTCAATTCATCAAGACCTAATACTTCAACTCTCATCTCTGTCAACAAGTTCCTTCTCCTACTCAATGCATCAACAATTTATTTGATTTTCCACTCCTATGATTCAAAACAAAAGTATAACTCTGCATGAACTCTACCCATCTCATATATCTCTGGTTCAACTTACCTTGACTATTCAAATATTGCAAAGTTGAATGATCTGTATACAACACAAACTCCTTAGGCAATAAGTAATGTATCCACTTCTTCAAGGCTTGAATTATGGCATAGAAATCCTGATCATAAACTAAATATCTTCTCCTTGAATCATTCAACTTCTCACTAAAATATGCTACAAGTCTACCTTCTTGACTTAACACTTCTCCTATTGCATTTCCACTCGCATCACAATCAACTTGAAATACCTTATTGAAATCTCGCAATTCCAAGACAGGTTGCTCTGTCACTTTCTTCTTTAATAATTCAAAACTCTTATCTACTCCAAATTTCCACTTAAAGTCCTTTATGTCACCTCTCATTGTCTTTGTCATAGGGTTACATATTGAACTAAAATTTCAGATGAACTTCTGGTAGAAACTAGCTAATCCATGCAATGATCTAACTTCTCCAATGTTCTTAGGTGTAGTCCATTCAACAATTTATCTTCATTTCCAAGAGACTTGGAAAGATTTTAAGGGTGATTGTATGGTGCAAGAGCACCAATCTACTTGGGTCTACATGTGATCAAGGTGATTTGAGGTAGGTTGATTTAGGGGTTGTAGTCATTAGTTGTGTCAATAAGGTCCATTTGACCATTAGGGTGGAATTAAGTTAATAACTTTGTAGAAGAGTTTAAATGTTGTCAAAAAAATAGTGCTCAAGTTGAAAGATTTTGTAAAGGGTAGGTTATTATAACCTTGAGCCAAGTTGGAGGTTAGGTCTTTTGGTTTAAATAAAGGTCATGAAGGCCACTTGGTGGTGTGTCTAAATCTTCTAGGGGGTTACAATGTTTAAAGAATGTCCATTATGTGGAAAAATGTAAAAAGGTATTTGTGAAAATTGTAAAATTGTTATTAAGTGCAAATCACTTGTGCTATGAAGGCCAACGGTCATTTGGCTTTGAAAGGTTGTTGGAGGGAGTTGAAGCAATTGGGGGAAGAGGAGATAAGTTTAAATATGGGTGGAAGATGTTGTTGTAAGGGGTATGTGTAGGATCATCATGGAAAAAATAGGCCCTTAAGTGGCGAAAAATTAAGAAAAATCAGAGTTAGGCAACTTGACGTAAAAATTTGAGTAAGTTATCTATATTATTTCAAAAATATGTAAGAATAGAATTTGTAAGAATAAAATCTGTAGAAAATTGAATGTAGTTTCTAAACTACTAGGTTTTTTAAATCTATTTGGTGAAAATTTTAAATTTCAATACAGTAGTACTTAAATTTCAGGGGAAAAATAAGAAGTAGGTGTTTGTCGACCACCTAACCACAATAAAATGATAATATTTTTATAAGATTTTAAATATAAGTAGAGGACTCATGTCCAGATGTGATGCATATTTTTTGTAATTTTTTCCAAGTAAATAATTAATTATGAATTTTTATTACAACTTTTAAAAATATAAAAACTCATATGTCGACCACCTTAACTTGGCCAAAACTTCATGAAATTCAATTTTTTTAATCTTATAGTATGTGAAACATGTTTGATTCAAAAATATGATACTGTTGAAAGCTATAGATGTTTTCAATTAGCCTATCAATCAAGATTTTAGTTGTAATTCAAATAGAAAATAAATAATTATTATTTATTAAATTCCAAAGTAAAGCATAATTTATATTGGTGGAAAGTTGAGAATATCCTTTAAAACCCTTTTCATTTCATCAATTTTGGGTAAAAAAAGTCTGCAACAAACCATTTTTTCATATCCTTAAGCTCTCTATCCTGATGATGGATCACGGAGTGTGATTCGAAATGTTGATTCAAAAAAGCTTACACAATCGAATCCAGAAACAACTATTCATAAAAAAATGTCGTCAGCCACATACCCTACACATACCCATCATATCACCACTTTTTGGCCCATCATGATACAGCACATACCCTAATCTCTCTTGAAGAATTTTGAATAAAGATCTCTATTTTAGTGTACATTACACAAAAAATTATCTATTTTTCTTCACTTTCTAGCAGGTGTACGACCCGTACAGGGCAAGTGGATGCATGAAATCTTCTGAACATTAAAGGGGCATGTATTAACTTTCTTTTGCACCTAATTTGAGTTCTTAATTCACATTTTGGTGGCATTTTGGTTCATTTTTCTGTTGACAGGTCTATAATTAACTTTGAGGAGTTTGAAGTCTTAAACAAGATGTAAGACACATCCCACCTTATGTGTTTACTATGACTAAGTGGGATGGGTGTGGGATGTTAGAATTTAGGGTGGTAGGATGTTAGGAATGTTTGTATGAAGAATTTGGAGTGAGAAAACATGATTTTCCTGTGAAAGTTGGTAAAAATTGTGTGAAAGATGAGGGTTTGAGAGTGAGTTTGAAGAAAGGTTGAGTGAAGACTCTTTGTGAGAGTTTTGTGAGTTTGTAGAGTCCATTTACAGAGTGTTGGAGGCATTTTTAAGGTTGTAAGTGTTGTGGGATCATGAGGTTGAATAAACCCTACCAAAACCTAAGGAAAATGGGGGTTTCTTGAAACAATGAGTATAAGGAAGTTTAGGTTCCTAAATCTTGGTAAATCTGGGGTTTTTTCATCTATCTTTAAGATCTGGATGGTTGTGTCAAGTTGGTGAAGAGATTAAAAGGGACTTGCTATGAAAAATAGACCTAATTAGTCTACTAGGACAGTGTTTCCTTAAGGTTTTGAGTCATTAGTTCCAAAGGAGTTGATAGTTGTTTTGGTACATGTTTAATATGGCCTTGAAGGGTATTCAAAATAGTAAATTCCTATGTTGGGGAGAGAACTATTGAGGAGAAAAGTTAAGAAAATCAGGTCTGCAAACCTAGTAGAGAGGGCAGAGTCAAACTAAGAAGGCTAGTTCTTGAGGTTTTGAGGAATAAGTGGTTGTTTATTCTTATTTTTTTGGTGTTTTAGCAGGTCAATACCACTTGATCTTGCATCAAAGTGGTATCAAAGCATAGGGAATAGGTCCTTGGAGATTGAGGATTGCTGATTGAAGAGAAGGAGATAGGAAGTTGGATAGTCACAATGTCAAGATGCCTCCAAAGAAGGTTAATGTAGTAAGAAAGATGCAAGAGATGGAAGAAAAGATGGAAAGAGAGATAAGAAAGATGCAAGAACTTCAAAAGATATTTGGAGCAAGGTTGGAAGATGTTGAAGAAGAGTTAGATGCTGAAGAACAAAAGATGGCAAGACTTTTTGAAGGCTATAAAAGGCAATAAACATAAGGTAAAGGTTGAATTACCAATGTATGATGGCACTTTAGATGAAGAGTCTTTGTTAGATTGGATTTCTGCTTTAGATAATTTCTTTGAGTGTGAAGAAGTTTTTGATGATGAAAAGGTGAAGATAGCCAAGAATAAATTGAAGGGGCATGCTTTAGTTTGGTGGGATTTTGAACAGGCTGAGAGGAGAAGAAGAGGTAATTCCAATATTTCTTCATGGGATAGGATGGTAGCTAAGTTAAAGGGATATTTTTTTCCAAGAGATTATGCCATTCAAATGTCAAAGAGACTTCAAGATTTAAAGCAAAGAGAGATGGATGTAAAAGCCTACACCAATGAGTTTTATAAATTGAGTATTAGGGTTGGACATGTAGTTGATGATGTTGAGAAATTATCCAAGTACCTTAGTGGGTTGAGATTTAACATCCAAGATGAAATTAGTATGCACAATCCAAGAACCATTGCAGAATTTATCAGCTGGCAATAAGGGCAAAAGAAAATGTTAAAAGGAGACAAGAAAAGTCAGTAAGAGGAAGGGGCAGCACTTCAAGAGGTAGAGGCACATTTACTTCTTAAAGGCAAAGCAATGAAGGCCAAGGTGATGCACAAAAAGGACAAGAAACATTTGCAGATTTCAGAGGTGGATTTAGGGGATCAAGAGGCAGATTTGGAGGTGGTTGGAGTGCAAACATGTTCTCAGGAATATGTTACAAATGTAGTGAGTATGGTCACCCAACCTAGAAATTTCTAGAGAATCTTGGTGCTTCATCAAGTAGTGGAGAAAGAAATAATGAAAGGAGAGCACAAATTGTACAAGAGGATGAATGTGAAAGTTCAAGTTCAAATACCTTACATGTTGCAACTGAAGTTGGAGAGAATCTGATGGTGAGAACAACTTTTTTTCAAGCACCCAAGGAGGAGGAGATGGCTCACAAAAGGAAATTGTTCAAGACAACTTGTAAGTGTAAAGGTAAAGTGTGCAAAATTGTAATTGATTCAGGTTCTACAGATAATCTAGTGTCTTGTGAAATGGTTGACAAGTTGCAACTAGAGAGGATCCCTATGGAAACACCATACAAAGCTTCATGGGTGAGTGATGATAAAAGTATTCTTGTTAAGGAGAAAGCATTTGTTGAATTCTACATTGGTGCATATAGGGATAGAATACTTTGTGATATCTTACCAATGATTTGTTTCCATGTGCTCCTTGGGAGGCCATGGCAATTTGATAGGCACTCAATATATGATGGGAGAACTAACACATAAAAGATCTTGAAAGATGGCTTCAATTTCATGCTAACTCCATTACAAGAAGGTGAAAAAGAGTAGGGTAAGGCAGTCAAGGTCATTACCTTTGGAAAGAAAGAGGTTGAAAGGGTTGATGAAGAGAAGTAGGTAGGGAACAAGACAAATGCAGCCACTTCTAAGTTAGGGAAAGAGAAAACAGAGGGATTGCAGGCTACTATAGTTAAGAGGAATAACAAAGAGAATAAAATGAAGGTGTCTGAGGTATAATTTCCAGAGAAAGCATTGAAGAAACAAGATGGAATTGTGGTTGGGGAAGTACACTGTCCTATCATTGTCAAGGAAAAGAAGAGGCAGACAAATACTGAGCACATAGTGGTTGGAAGATCTGACAGGGTAGAGGTCATTGAGAGAAGAAAATCAGACATGAAAGAGAAAGAGAAGGTGAAGATAGATCCAGGACAAGGGAGTAGTTTCCAGTTTGGTAAAGAGGTAGAAGGGACTAAGATTAGGAAAAGTGTATTTACAAAAGGTAAAGAAGCAAAATGGACAGTCATGAGAAGAAGAGGAGTAAGGAGACATATGACAGGGCAGTCTATTTGCAAGAAGGCAAGGATAGTTGTTGAAAACGTTAGTTACAGAGGTAAAGATGCAAGGCAGCAGGGTATGGCACAAGGGAAGAGAAAGAGAGCAGAGGAAGACCAAGAAGATATAAAGCATAAGGTGGGGCAAACAGAGGTTCATTTCCAAGAGACTTGGAAAGCTTTTAAGGGTGGTTGTATGGTGTAGGAGCACCAATCTACTTGGGTATACATTTGATCAAGGTGATTTGATGTAGGTTGATTTAGGGGTTGTAGTCATTAGTTGTGTCAATAAGGTCCATTTGACCATTAGGGTGGAATTAAGTTGTTAACTTTCTAGAAGAGTCTAAATGTTGTCAAAAAAATAGTGCTCAAGTTGGAAGATTTTGTAAAGGGTAGGTTATTATAACCTTGAGCCAAGTTGGAGGTTAGGTATTTTGGTTTAAATAAAGGTCATGAAGGCCACTTGGTGGTGTGTCTAAATATTATAGGGGGTTACAATGTTTAAAGAATGTCCATTATGTGGGAAAATGTAAAAAGTTATTTGTAAAAATTGTAAAATTGTTATTAAGTGTAAATCTCTTGTGTTGGGAAGGCCAACGGTCATTTGGCTTTGAAAGGTAATTCGAGGGAGTTGAAGTAGTTGGGGAGAGAGGAAATAAGTTTAAATATGGGTGGAAGATGTTGTTGTAATCTCTCTTGAAGAATTTTGAATAAAGATCTCCGTTTTAGTGTGCATTACACAAAAATTTCTCTGTTTTTCTTCACTTTCTAGCAGGTGTACGACCCATAAAAGGCAAGTAGATGCATGAAATCTTCTGAACATTAAAGGGGAAATTATTAACTTTATTTTTTATAAGGGCACAGCCCGAGACTTAGAAAATAACCCACAAACAAGAGAAATTTTATTATTCATAAAATGGAGCTTCTTACATGCAGATGATCTCAAATCCCCAAGTTCTACAACACATGCAAGTTACAGACAGCTACATAATAACCCTTTCGCAATATGCGAGCTTGTCCCCAAAAAGCTACCCAAAAATTAGAAACCCGCCCATAAATAGAGCTCCTCATTAGTTTGGAGCCAAAACAACATTCAAATTTGAGTTTAGGTGGTTT
>VDFB02359449.1:80693-105401 GCA_007258455.2 Sequoia sempervirens
ATATAACTCAAAATATTTTCGTGTGCAAACATGGGAAACTAAACTGCAATATCTTTTCAACCCAAGAACCAAAAATAAAAATCATAAATTGGGAATTTCATTATGACGAAAAGGGTATCCAAAAATGTAAAAACATCTAAAAACTGAGAAACTTGAAATTTAACTATTTTTGGGTGATGCAAGATTGCCCTTACACCACTGGATGCTCCTGCATCAATTTTGCACCTGATTTGAGTTCTTAATTCACATTTTGGTGGGATTTTGGTTCATTTTTCTGTCGATAGGTCTGTAATTAACTTTGAGGAGTTTTTAGTCTTAAACAAGATGTAAGACCCATCCCACCTTTTGTGTTTACTGTGACTAAGTAGGATGGGTGTGGGATGTTACAATTTAGGCGGTAGGATGTTAGGAATGTTTGTATGAAGAATTTGGAGTGAGAAAACATGACTGTCCTACGAAAGTTGGTAAAAATTGTGATAAAGATGAGGGTTTGAGAGTGAGTTTGAAGAAATGTTGAGTGAAGAGTCTTTGTGAGAGTTGTTAGAGTTTGTAGAGGCCATTTTCAGAGTGTTGGAGGCATTTTTAAGATTGTAAGTGTTGTGGGGTCATGAGTTTGAATAAACCCTACCAAAACCTAAGGAAAATGAGGGTTTCTTGAAACAAGTATAAGGAAGCTTAGGGTCCTAAATCTTGGTGAATCTGGGGTTTTGTCATCTATCTTTAAGATTTTTATGGTTGTGTCAAGTTGGTGAAGAGATTAAAAGGGACTTGATTTGAAAAATAGACCTAATTGGTCTATTAGGACAGTGTTTCCTCGAGGTTTTGAGTCATTAGTTCCAAAGGAGTTGATAGTTGTTTTGGTACATGTTTAATATGGCCTTGAAGGGTATGCAAAATAGTAAAGTTCTAGGTTGGGGAGAGAACTATTGAGGAGAAAAGTTAATAAAATCAGGTCTACAAACCTAGTACATAGGGCAGAGTCAAACTGAGAAGGTGTTATCATGAAATCTAGCAGCGCTCATTCCACGGATAACCCCCTACGAAACTTGTCTGTTTCCTAGGATTCGTGAAGTTCAAGCACACATAATGAAGTGATTTTCAAGTCACCTCGAAATGCGTTCCTAAGCCTCGAATAGTCAATTCGAGCATTCCCCCATTTTTTCCTCGCGAAGACCTTCGAAATGAGATCTTTCACGAAGTTTCACTGTTCATACTTAGTAAATTACGGAAAATGCAGTGGCACTAAAAAAGTGCGCTCCTGCCCTGAAGCCAAAATTGGCTAAGTCTGGAAAATGCAAGGGCGCTAAAATTTAGCGCCCCTACATGCAATTAAATTTCCAAAAATGTAATAGCGCTAAATTTTAGCGCCATTACATTTTCCTTCGCCACTTAAACTTTTTCATGGCTCTAGCACGTTTCTTCATGTTTTCGTGTTTTTCGTCAATCGTGCCACTTTTTGTGCCTAAATTTATTGCTTGACTTGAGTTAGGTTTTTAATTTTTGTTTTCACTTAAGTGAATGAATTCACCATTTTAGTTGTTTATATTTTCATGTTCTTTTCTTCCTCTTGCTGTGCGAGTTTGCCTCTCAACTACGAATCACGTTTTTGAGGTTTTGCATTCTTCTTCAGTGTTCTTCGCGCTTTGGTTCGGGTAAGTCTTTCTGCATAGTCTTCTTCTTTCTTTTTGTATATGATCTAATGTTCTTTATTCATGTTTTTTGGACCCCACGCATTCTTTTCTTTTCTCCCTACGCATTATGTTCTTCTCCATTCGCGTTTTTCATTCCAACGCACATTCCTTCTCTCCATTCGCGTTTTACCTTCGCTTTTTCTATTCATTGTTTGTCTTCATCGTGTAAAGAATGGTGAGCCTCTGTTTCCTTACGCATTGGAACCCTACACGTTTCTTTCCTTACTCTTCCCTCGCGTTTCTTTCCCCATTCTCCTCTATGTGCGATGTTCTTTGAGATCTTGTATCTATCCAATGTGTTTGTGTGTTGAAATCTCTTTGTCTCCCTCTCTATCCATTTTGGTGTGAACATTGAAAAGATCTATCATTGTGAAAGAGAACTCCTTTAACCTTTGAATGCGTATGTAATGAGATTGAAACAAGTTCAAAAGCTTTCATGATTCAAACAAATTACCTTTGCCAAGCACGAGCGCCATCGCCATTCACCCTTACATCTGCATTTCAAAATTGACAAAAAATTGCAGAAGCGCTAAATTTTATTGCTGTGACATTTTGAAAATGTCAAAAATTTCCTAGCACTGAAAGAGGTAAGGGTGCTAAAATTTAGCGCCCTTGCATCAAAAGCAATTTTTCAGAGATGTAAGGGCGCTAAATTTTGGCGCCCTTACACTTTTTCCCAGTTTTCTCTAGACCTTCCCAAATGAACTTCATTTTCGACCAGTGCACTCCTGAGCCTCATTTTTCTGCCTTTGTGCATCGTTTTGCGTGCCTCATCATCCGCTCCATGCTCTCCCATCCTCGTGCTCATTTCGCACTTTCCCATGTTTCCTAACAATTGATGTTTGTTCTGACTAAACGGATTGCAGTCTACTTTCAAAGATCATCAAGTCAAGATTGATCAGAGTTCCAGTTCTTTTTGATGACTGCTACTAAGCCTCCTTCTTCTTTGAAAGCAAAAGGAAAGATGAAATATAAATATCAAGGCATCTATCCGCCAACTATGGTGCTTTCCAAAGTCGAAGAGATAAAAGACACAGAAGTTGGTCATCAAGACTTGGTTGACTTCGCAAAGCTAACTGAGACGAAGCCTCTTCCTGATTCAATGAGAGCAATCGTACATAGCAACCTCCATTTGGTGGCGATGTTTCCTACAGCTGCACACAATACCAAGTTTGTTCTTCAAGTTGCGTCTCATTATATACGAGAAAGCAGAAGCGTGATCGACTCTTCCGGGCACGAGATTTTGAGACTCGACCCCGATTTCTTTAACATTGTTTTCAAGGTCCCTCATATGGAGAAATACATTAACATCTCTATATCAAAAGCACAGGAGATCTTCGATGCTGATCCCAATATAGCTAAATAGTTGATAAACACTCAATGGCTCAAGAAGCCTAGATCATCTGTTTCTAGATGGCTGAAAGGACTCCTGAGAAGTGACTTCAAAGATGACGTCAAGGATATGATCACATTTCTAAGCAGGGTAAAGGGCTTGCCGGAATCATCCACTTTTCACGATTGGATGTATGAATACATCAGGATCATAAGAAGGCAGAAGGTGCATATTGACTGGGGTAAACAAATCAGTGATGAGATACGCGAGCAGTTGATCAATGCTCCTTCTACATTGAAGTTCTACATGACTTCTTACCTGGTGTACGCAGCAGCTGTGATGAGACAATTCCCAGGTCTATCTACAAAAGGGAATCGGATGATGGTGCCTGTGTACAGATATTTCTATCAATTGGAGCTAAAGGAGAGCTTTCATCATTTCAGATGAGTCACTGATGCTTTTTTTGCGCCTTTACTCTTCAATTTTGATCCAGCTTTGGAAAGAAGAAGAGTATTTGATGAGGCTTATAAGGTGGTAAGTAAAGTTGGATGCATTTTTCTCCAATTCCCAACATTTACTTACTTGAGAGTAGGCTGCTACACTGGTTGTCCCTACATGCTACCATGTTATCCTTTGGATAAGTGGGTTCTCATGGAAACATGCAGATAGTTGATGTCAGTACAGAAAGAACAAAGAAGCAACCACAAGCATGGGTTCAAGTTCCCACTGACCATCGGCCGATATACTATCCAAACTACACAAAAAGCTAAGTCTGTCTATGCTGAAATGCAGATCATGACCATCAAAACCTATAGGTATAGGTTTGATTTCGACTACCGAGATGTCAGAAAAAGGTTGCAAAAGGGTCACCAACACAGGTACCGTTTTGAAGACATCTGAACAAATTGCAGAGATGAAGAAGCCATTCACAAAATGGACTATTGTAGGTTGACTGTTCAACAAATCAGAGATCTTGGTATCGCTGACCTACCAGAGGATTTCGAAGATCCAGGTGATATCATGAATGTTGTCTATGATGAGCAAGGCATTGCTAAAAGGTCGTTGCCTGCAATACAATGGTCTAGGAAAGAGGTTACCAGCATGAGAGAAAGGCTGAGACCAATCCTAGCCAATACAGAAGAATGGTTACATAAACATGGTTATGCAATGAAAAGTTTCAGAACAGACTCAGAAGGAGAGGAATCCAAAGCAGAAGCTCGCCAACAACAAGAAATCTGCGACAAAAACAAATCAGCGGCCGTTCCCACTTCTTCGCGAAGAGGTCCTAGGATCAAGTTCACTGTTGGTAAGAAAGATACCCAGGCTGTCCAAGAGACAGAAATCACGGAATCTCATCCATCTCGCTCTAAGGGTAAAAAGCCTATTCCGGAGGAGATAGATTCCGATAAAGAAGAAACTTCAAGTGACCAATCCACTGAAGATGAAGAATCAACAAAAGCAGACTCCGATGCCGAAGAGGTTTCTGAAAGCGGGCAAGAGTCTGATGAAGATTCTGAAGAAGGATCTGAAGGATTTGAAGGTGACTTTGAAGGTGAACCAGATTCGGAGAGACAAGAGGGTGATCAACAGGAACCCAAGCATGATCAAGAAAGAACTACTTCTCCTCCTGAGAATGTAGTTGAGGAAATTCACATAACATCATCGCCCGTGACTTCAAACGTTCCTCATACCCCTCCAGATTCAAGAACTCCTCCACCTCTTGTTCCCTTGTCACCTATTCCTACCACATGCATTCCTGCAGTCGAGATATCTCCTATCCCTGCAGCATCAACCCAGCTTGATACTCCTTCAGTGACAAGCATCCATACGGTTGATATACTATCAAGCCCACCATCATCCATTCCTAGCTTATCTTCGCCAACGTATGATATCACTTCTGAAAACGAATTCAATCATTTCATGAATGAGTCAATGCGTGATCAGCTCAATGTGTCAACTACAGGAGCGATGATGACAAATACTTCTCCAATTGTCACGATACCAATGGTGAGTTCAGATGTGACAATAACTTCAGAAGTGGCAATGGCGACTGAATTGACAGTAAATTCAGAAGTTCACACTTCTTTTCTTCCTCCTTGGCTAATATCTCAAGTGTCGAAGCACAAAAAGCAAATGATTTCTCCAGAGGAGCTCGACCTCGAAAAGATAGTTCTTCCAAAAGCCAAAGGGAAGAAAAAGGCAAAGGTATACTCAAGGCTGAACGTTGATAAGTCTGGCCACAAGTATGCTGAAATTGGCATACCACCGAATCAAGAAGGTGATGTCAATATGGAGGACTACACAGTAACAAAGGTCCAGCTTGGCAAGGTTACCAACGAAAGTGCAAAAGTCGATGCGCAAGTCACTTTGGATATCTTGGCAGGAAGGCTGGATAAAGTTGAGCAAGCTCGTAACATGTACAAACAGAGGGCAGAGCATTATGCCACTGTTGTAAAGAGACTTGCCGGTTCTCCAAGTAATGTACAACCGCGACAAGGGTAAGTATTGAAGACCCAAACACAAAGCAGCTGAAAATCGCTCCAAATGCGGTGGTGTTATATGATTTGTTGAGAAGATCATCAACACGGATCTCAGATAATTTTTGTGGAATGAGAAAACTACCATGTTGGCCAAGCTCACCACAGAGCTTGATAAAGAAAAGAGTATACCTTCCGGTGACCAGAGACATGGAAAAATGCCCATTGTCATGGTCGAAATGAAACAGTAAAGCTCAGCAAATTGGTGGAGGTTGGGGTAATTCTTGACAAAGAAAAATTCGTAGAGGTAAGAGAATCACTGAAACACAGAATTCAAGTGGTTCAATCTCTCACAGAAGATCTTCACCAAGTACAGGAAGATGTCGACAGCATCGTACCATTCTTGAAAAAGGTATCAAAGAATTCCTGGTCAACTTCTTGAGGAAAATCGTATCTTCCTGCCAGCCACAGAAATATCCCAGATCTTCAAGGAAGCCATCATGAATTTGATTGACAGTTCAGACTTCTCAAAGCTTCGCTGAATATCATTTGTGATACAAGGCTCACATTGGACAACTGAAGACGCATCTTGATGTGCAAGAAGGTTCACTCATCCGCCATGAGATCGATCACGAGAATTCACACCATTGTGGATTACACCGTTGGTCCAGATGAGAAGTTCATGCAGGAGACTAGGAGGAAATTTGAAGACTTCCGCGCCCAATGCAAAGAAACATGAAGCAGCCCCCTATTCTCCAATGTTAGACATTTCCGGTGCATCCCATTATGCATCTTGTAAATATTTCTCGACATTTTCGAATGTCATTTTGTAAATTGTAATTACACCAAGTCCAAAGATGTAATATTTTCAAAACAAATTACACTTTGACTTTGGTCAAAGTTAGGTGAGATCTCCTAAAATCGCTCACCTAACATTCCCTGATTTTCTCAATCTCTTTCCTTCATTTGCTCATCCCTCTTTCTATATAATGTGAGGGATTTTCATTGTAAAAGATCCTTTTAGTGTTTTTGCAACGAAGTGTTGCCCTTTTTGAAGCAAATTTGTGAAACTTTGCGTTCATGCTTTGTGAATGAGATTCGATTAATAAAGAAAAGGATTGCAAGCCAAACTTTGCGTTGGATTTGATACTTTTGTGAGTTGATCTTATTTGGTAGTGATTAGTTTGAAGAATATGAAGGACTCTAATTAGTTTATGTAAACTTTGTGTTACATTTATTATTTTAAAGATTGCATTTGTATTTCTGTTTATCATTCGGTTGAATGATCTACAAGACTTTGTGCTTGTAATCATTCATGCTCTTGCATGTTCTGGTTGAGTGATCTACAAGACTTTGTGCTTGTAATTATTCCTACTCTTGGATACTTTTGTCGAAGGATCTACAAGACTTTGTGCTTGTAATCGTTCGTGCTATTTGATACTTTTGTTGGATGATCTACAAGACTTTGTGCTTGTAATCGTTCATGTTGTTTGAAGAATTGATGCGTCTAAGAAGACTTTGTGCTTCTAACGTAACAAACGGTATATCTGCATAGATCCAACACTGATAAAGCTAGAGAATGACTTTGTGCCTTCGTGAGCTTTCCCTTTTTACTTTATTTTGTTTGTTATTAATCACTTTTGGTATCTCTACGCTTCGCTTTGACGAGATAGAGATATTGGTATTATTGCTAGTTGTTAGTTTAAGGTTATCAAGAATTGTGAACTTTCAACGGTGAAGCATTGTAAACATCTTCTCTGAAAAAAGAGAGAAGGATGAATGTAACACACTCCCCCCACTCCGTGAGTTTCGTGTACATTTTGTAATTATTTGTTTGATTTACTATCGCTTATGTTAGCAGTAAGAAGGGCGCCTCCCCTTTCCGAGAGGAGAGATTCACATCTCACATAGTTGTGGCTGAAGTCCAAGTTGTGTAATCTATCAAAAAGTTGATTACATAATTTTCACCCAACAGAAGGCTAGTTCTTGAGGTTTGACGAATAAGTGGTTGTTTATTCTAACTTGTTTAGTGTTGTATCAAGTTAATACCATTTGATCTTGCATCAAAATGGTATTAGAGTGTATGGAATAGGTCCTTGGATTTTGAAGATTGTTAATTGAAGAGAATGAGATAGGAAGTTGGATAGTCACAATGTCAAGATGCCTCCAAAGGAGGTTAATGTAGTAAGAAAGATGCAAGAGATGGAAGAAAAGATGGAAAGAGAGATAAGAAAGATGCAAGAACTTCAAAAGAGATTTGGAGCAAGGTTGGAATATGTTGAGACAGGACAAAAGAGAGGAGTGGTTGTGAGTGAAGACAGTGAAACCGAAGATGAAGAGGATGAAGACTTTGAGGATGTTGAAGAAGAGTTAGATGCTGAAAAAAAAAGATGGAAATAATTTTGAATGTTATAAAAGGCAGTAAACATAAGGTAAAGGTTGAATTACCAATGTATGATGGCACTTTAGATGCAAAGTCTTTGTTAGATTAGATTTCTTCTTTAGATAATTTATGTGAGTGTGAAGAAGTTTTTGATGATGAAAAGGTGAAGATAGCCAAGAATAAATTGAAGGGGCATGCTTTGGTTTGTTGGGATTTTGAATAGGATGAGAGGAGAAGAAGAGGTAAGTCCAATATTTCATCATGGGATAGGATGGTAGCTAAGTTAAAGGGAAAAAAATTTCCAAGAGATTATGCCATTCAAATGTCAAAGAAACTTCAAGATTTAAAGCAAAGGGAGATGGATGTAAAGGACTACATGAATGAGTTTTATACATTGAGCATTAGGGATGGACATGTAGTTGATGATGTTGAGAAAGTAGCCAAGTACCTTAGTGGGTTGAGATTTAACATCCAAGATGAAATTAGTATGCACAATCCAAGAAACATTGAAGAATGTTATCAGTTGGCAATGAGGGCAGAAGAAAAGGTTAAAAGGAGACAAGAAAAGTCAGTAAGAGGAAGGGGAAACACTTCAAGAGGTTGAGGCACATTTACTTCTTCAAGTTAAAGTAATGAAGGCCAAGGTGATGTACAAAAAGGACAAGAAACATTTGCAGATTTTAGAGGTGGATTTAGGGGATCAAGAGGCAGATTTGGAGGTGGTAGGAGTGCAAACATGTTCTCACGAAGGTGTTACAAATGTAATGAGTATGGTCACCCTTCCTGGAAATGTCTAGATAATATTGGTGCTTCATCAAGTAGTGGAGAAAGAAAGAATGAAAGGAGAGCACAAATTGTACAGCAGGATGAATGTGAAAGTTCAAGTTCAAATACCTTACATGCTCCACCTGAAGTTGGAGAGAATTTGATGGTGAGAAGAACTTTGTTTCAAGCACCCAAGGAGGAGGAGATGGCTCACAGAAGGCAATTGTTCAAGACAACTTGTAAGTGTAAAGGTAAAGTGTGTAAAATTGTGATTGATTCAAGTTCTACAGATAATATATTGTCTTGTGAAATGGTTGGCAAGTTGCAGATAGAGAGGATCCCTATGGAAACACCATACAAAGCTTCATGGGTGAGTGATGATCAAAGTATTATTGTTAAGGAGCAACCATTTGTTGAATTCTACATTGGTTCATATAGGGATAGAGTACTTTTTGATATATTACCAATGAGTTGTTGCCATTTTCTCCTTGGGAAGCCATGGCAATTTGATAGGCACTCAATATATGATGGGAGAACTAACACATATAAGATCTTGAAAGATGGTATCAATTTCATGCTAACTCCATTACTAGAAGGTGGAAAAGAGCAGGGTAAGGCAGTCAAGGTCATTACCTTTGGCAAGAAAGAGGTTGAAAGGGTTGATGAAGAGAAGCATGTAGGAAACAAGACAAATGCAACCACTTCTAAGTCAGGGAAAGAGAAAACAGAGGGATTGCAAGCTACTACAGTTAAGAGGAATAACAAAGAGAGTGAAATGAAGGTGTCTGAGGAAAAATTTGTAGAGAAAGCATTGAAGAAACAAGATGGAATTGTGGTTGGGGAAGTACACTGTCTTATCATTTTCAAGGACAAGAAGAGGTTGACAAATAGTGAGCACATAGTGGTTGGAAGATATGACAGAGCATAGGTCATTGAGAGAAGAAAATCAAACATGAAATAGCAAGAGAAGGTGAAGACAAATCCATGACAAGGGAATACTTTACAGTGTGATAAAGAGGTAGAAGGGACTGAAATTAGGAAAAGTGTATTTACAAAAGGTAAAGAAGGAAAAAGGATAGTCATGAGAAGAAGGGGAGTAAGGAGACATATGACAAGGAATTCTATGTGTAAGAAGGCAAGGATAGTTTTTGAAAAGGTCAGTTACAGAGGTAAAGATGCAAGGCAGCAGGGTATGGCATAGGTGAAGAGAAAGAGAGAAGAGGAAGACCAAGAAGATATAAAACATAAGGTGGGGCATACATAGGTTCATTTCCAATACACTTGCAAAGCTTTTAAGGGTGATTGTATGGTGCAGGAGCACCAATTTACTTGGGTCTACATGTGATCATGGTGATTTGAGGTAGGTTGATTTTTGGGTTGTAGTCATTAGTTGTGTCAATAAGGTCCATTTGACCATTAGGGTGGAATTAAGTTGTTAACTTTGTAGAAGAGTTTAAATGTTGTCAAAAAAATAGTGCTCAAGTTGCAAGATTTTGTAAAGGGTAGGTTATTATAACCTTGAGCCAAGTTGGAGTTAGGTCTTTTGGTTTAAATAAAGGTCATGAAGGCCACTTGGTGGTGTGTCTAAATCTTCTAGGGGGTTACAATGTTTAAAGAATGTCCATTATGTGGAAAAATGTAAAAAGGTATTTGTAAAAATTGTAAAATTGTTATTAAGTGTAAATCACTTGTGTTGGGATGGCCAACGGTCATTTGGATTTGAAAGGTCATTGGAGGGAGTTGAAGTAGTTGGGGGAAGAGGAGATAAGTTTAAATATGGGTGGAAGATGTAATCTCTCTTGAAGAATTTTGAATAAAGATCTTTGTTTTAGTGTGCATTACACAAAAAATTCTCTATTTTTCTTCACTTTCTAGCAGGTGTACTGCCCATACAAGGAAATCAGATGCATGAAATATTTTGAACATTAAAGGGGCATGTATTAAATTTTTTTGCACCTGATTTGAGTTCTTAATTCACATTTTGGTGGGAGTTTGGTTCATTTTTCTATTGACAGGTTTGTAATTAACTTTGAGGAGTTTGAAGTCTTAAACAAGATGTAAGACCCATCCCACCTTCTATGTTTAATGTGAATAAGTGGGATGGGTGTGGTATGTTATAATTTACGGTGGTAGGATGTTAGGAATTTTTGTATGAAGAATTTGGAGTGAGAAAACATGACTATCTTGTGAAAGTTGGTAAAAATTGTGTGAAAGATGAGGGTTTGAGAGTGAGCTTGAAGAAAGGTCGAGTGAAGAGTCTTTGTGAGAGTTTTTTGATTTTGTAGAGTCCATTTTCAAAGTGTTGGAGGCATTTGTAAGGCTGTAAGTGTTTTGGGATCATGAGTTTGATAAACCCTACCAAAACCTAAGGAAAATGAGGGTTTCTTGAAACAGCGAGTATAAGGAAGCTTAGGGTCCTAAATCTTTGTGAATCTCAAGTTTTTTCATCTTTCTTTAAGATCTATATGGTTGTATCAACTTGGTGAAGAGATTAAAAGGGACTTTCTTTGAAAAATAGACCTAAATGGTCTATTAGGACAGTGTTTCCTTGAGGTTTTGAGCCATTAGTTCCAAAGGAGTTGATAGTTTTTTTGGTACATGTTTAATATGGCCTTGAAGGGTATTCAAAACAGTAAATTTCTAGGTTGGGGAGAGAACTATTGAGGCAAAAAGTTAAGAAAATCAGGTCCGCAGACCTAGTAGAGAGGGCAAAGTCAAACTAAGAAGGCTAGTTCTCTAGGTTTTGAGGAATAAGTGGTTGTTTATTCTAACTCTTTTGGTGTTGTAGCAATTCAATACCATTTGATCTTGCATCATATCCACTCTTCAAGTCTATCTTCGTAAAATAATTTGCTCCACTCAAACAATCCATGATATCATCCATCCTAGGCAAAGGGGATCTATACTTAACTATGATTTTGTTTATTGCTCTAGAGTCTGTACACATTCTCCATTCTTCGTCCTTCTTAGGTGCTAATACTACAGGTACTACACAAGGACTCAAACTTTCTCTGATAAAACCTTTCCTCAACAACTCTTGTATATGTCTATCCAGTTCTTCATTCTCTGCTAGTGTCATTTTATGTGCCACTTTATTAGGAAAACTAGCTCCAGGTATAAGATCCATGTGATGACGGATACTCCTTATAGGTGGAAATCCTTAAGGTACATTATCTGATATGATGTCTCCATACTCTGTCAGCAACTCTTTTATCTCCTCCGACTATGATTCTTCATTCTCCTTCTTCAATGTTTTAGGCTTCTTAGGGATCAAAGCATAACACATATTCTCATGTCTCAAACCATCTAGAAATTGTCTTCCATCTACCAAACAGGTTCTAAAATTCCCACACACCTCACTCTTAGGATCATCTTCCAAAGGAATCAAGGTAATTCTCTTTCCATTTGATGTTATGGTATATGCATTCTTTCTCCCATCATGTATAGCTTTTATATCATACTGCCAAGGTCTACCCAACAAAATATGGCATACATCCATAGGCATAATATCACACAAGACTTCATCATGATAAGATCCAATATGAAATTTCACCATACATTTTTCACTCACCAGTACCTTATGATCATCATGAATCCATGCTATCTGATAGGACTTAGGGTGTTTCAATATTTCCAACTTCAGCTTAGTCACCATCTCCTCTGAAACTAGGTTATCTAAAGTACCACTACCAATTACAACTTTACAACACTTACCTCCTAATTTGCATATGGTTCTGAACAAAATTTTCCTCTGTGATGGTTCTTCATTTTTTTTTGCTTGAAATAGTGCTCTCCTCATCACAAGTGATTCTCCTTTCTCAAGTTTACCAACTGAATTTGGCGATCCAACAAGTTCTTCTTCAACATAGGTTGCTCTTCCACTGTTCTCTGTTCTCTTGCTTGTACTACCCTAATTACATTCAAATGCATGTCCTTCACCTCCAGACTTAAAACAGGTTCCTATGAATGTTCTCTTATCAAATCCTCTTCCTTCTCTTATGTATCCTTCACTCTGGTATGTATTAGGGTTTCCTCAATGGTAGAATGTTTTGTCATCTCTCTGGTATACAATATCATAATTATCTTCCATCTTGAATGTATTATCCTATCTGTTTTTCTCCGCACATGATCTCTCCTCTGGAAAATGTTCTTCCTCTCTAAAATTTACCTCCTCTTCCTTTTTGTCTCTACTCATGCTTCTTATTCAACTTCTCTTCAAATTTCAGGGAAAACTTGTATGCTTCTTCTAGTGTTGTCATCCTTACCAAACTCAGTTCTTCTTGAATGTTCAATCTTAGTCCAATGATGTATCTAGTAACTTTCTCTTTTCTTTCTTCACTATGTCCAGTCCTTATGATCATCTTATGAAATTCTTTGGTGTAATCCTTCACAGATTTCTCCCTTTTTCTCAAGTTTTGTAGTCTTTTCAACAACTCCAACGATCATCATCAGCAAGTATAAACTGATTCTTTGGTTTTGTCACCATTCTATCCCATTTTGTAATCTTTTCCTCTTTTGTTTCTATCCAACTATACTTCTTTCCACCAAATAGTAGCATGTCCCTTCAACTTTTTCTTTGCAAATTTCACCTTCTTTGGATCTTCAATTTCTCCATACTCGAATTATTCTTCTAGGTCATTTATCCATTCAATCAACTCCTCAAGATTTAAATTACCAATATAGCTCAAAACATCAACTCTAGATCTCTTTCCAATCTTTGAAATAGCTCGCAACATCTTAACTTGATTTGATTCTTCTTCTTCATCATCTCGTAGGGTTTCACCATTTTGATTAGCGGATTGAAATTCATCATCACTTTTGGTATTAGGTCTACGTATAAATCCTCTTCTTCTATCTTCTTCAACAACATCAAGATGAACTCGCATGGTTTTCATAAATTCCATCATCTCATCTATCCTTCTAGCCATTGCACCAACAACATTTATTGTCCTTGGTGGCATCTCTTCCTAGGATTAAGTGCAAATTGCCTCAAGTTCGACGATCAAGCTACAAGGTGACAACTGCCTCACAATCGGCGATTGGTTGAGACACAAGTAACATGTCTCAGATTTGACAATTTTTCCATAGCAAGATCTTACAAAAATCCTTCGCCAACTTCGATCAATTCACTCCCTAAGATTAGAACTTTCGATCTGATACCACTTGCTGCAGTCACAGTTAGGAGGGTCCTCAAAGAGAATAGTCCAGACCATGCAGTAAGAGTAAACATGACAGAAAACAACTCAAAGATATGGAACAAATGTAGATTCGGTCATTTAGTATATATATGATAGAATTCAAATACAAACTGGTCGGCAACATGCGGGCTTACAATTAGGGATTAGAGGCCTGATCTCACAATTACAAAATATGCTCAATATATGCAATGAAGCTCCTTCACAAAGAATCTAAACTATCAATCTTCTCTAGATCAATAAAACTACTTTCCTAAGGATCTATTACATCAATATATATCATCTTTGTATCATAATATTCCTCTGTGTCAGCCCAAGAAGGTTTCACACTCCATGAAAGAGGTATAACATGTATACATAGATAGGTTGGACTTAAATGGATGGGACTCCTCCGCAAATGAATGAAATGAAATGTGAAATCCCAAGGAAGGTTAGCCATGAACCACATAACATTGAATGATGTGTCATTAGGCTCCACAAGTCTTCTCCTTTAGCTGATTGTCCAAGACTATCAGGATGCTTTGTTCTGAGAGAACATTTGATCTTCTGATAGCGATAACTTTTTGGTAACAGGCCCAAATGCTCTAGAAATTGGATATGATTTAGATGAACATTTCTAGATGCTAAGTCCAGCTCCGAAAGGTCTAAAATGAAACTACAGAAGAATGTGGTCCAAAATACAAAAATTGCTTAAGACTGAACTAACTAGACTGAACAGGAAAATGAAAAGAAACAAACTCAAATGCAAATATTTTTGGTTGATGCAAGATTGCTTGTGAACTAGGGATGCTCCTGCATCAATTATAGTAGATATAAATGCAAGATCATTTCAATTGTAAAAATATGGATGTTTGAATAAGTGCAAAGAAGTGTGAGTTTGGAATGTATTGAATATCAAATAGAGTTAGTGATAAAAGTGTGAAGAAGAAATACTAAATGTGCCTTAATGCTTAGTTGATAGAGTGAATTGTTGAAAAATATTGTAAATTTATTAAATCCATTTTGTATCCTGCTCTAAGATAGTGAATCTCATCAGGTCCTTGTATCTTGCCCCTGGAGTTGTATTTTCTTTAGTTTTGTAAGTCTTTTGTATCTTTCTCTAGGGTAGTGCACCTTAGTTTGCAAGTCCTTTTTTTGTAGTAAGCATTTATATTGAGTTAACTCTCACTATGATTTTTCACTCATTAGATTTTCCATGCAAATTTGGTGTCATCTTGTAGATGTGTGTTTCTTGTTTCTTTTTCATTGTTGTTGATCTAATTAAGGATAGAATTATTATTTCTTTCATTGTTGAATATTGTTGAAATTGTTGAAGGTTTAAACTGCAATATATTTCTTTTCTGCTAATCTATTTAAGGGTTTATATTTACTTATTAAGTATTATGCTAAAAAGTTCAAGTTTCAAAGGGTTTTAAGTTTTTTCAGATACGGACTCACCCCCCTCTTAGTATCTGTTTTATACAACAGATAATTCTATTATTCTTTTACTCACACCATTGCCCTTTTATATCCAAAAAAAATTAAATGCAACATGCTCCCTATTATAACCCGTTTCTAAATAACATCTTTACAAAATAAGCAATTATTTTATAATTTGGTTCTTCTTAACCAAAATAATTAATAACTAACATACCAGATACTGATTTTATTCACAATTATGTGTTCCATAGAAATATTCAGTCCCATCCTTTTGAATTTCTCAAAAATATAATAGATTCTCACACAGTAGTCAAATAAGAAACAAAAACTCTAATGTATGGAAGGAAGGAGTGGCAACACCTTAAATCAATAGACAAAATATAAGAACATTCATATCTCACCTATACACAACAATGGCTTAGTTTTCGGACCAACAACCACAAATCAGTGATCAAGTATTACTCAATTAATTTAGTAAATTGGGAACCACAAATCAACAACCAACACACATCCACCATCTTCTCATGAGCATACAATCATAGATTCATCCACTCCTCATTTCAAACCTTCCTGGTGCTTTTGATATTTATCTCATAGCCGCTTTGATACCACTATTAGGCCTAGCAGGGATAGAATAGGAAAACATATATATTTCATTTCTCTTCTACAAATACATAAAAGAATTGTTTAGATATTTTATTTTATAGGTAGAAGGAAATTTAACTACCAAATAACTATCTAAATTGAAAATAGTTAACAACATTTACAAATATATTAACCCTTGAGGATTAACATGTTAACAATAACACACTCGTATTTACGTCTCTAGGGAGCTAAAAAAGTGGGGTGACCACTTTTTGTTCCCCCCATCTTTGTGCACTTACCTAAAAGCATCTTTATTTAAAGGTTTTACAAAAATCCCACATTTGAATAAATATTTTCTTCATTCAAAGATTTACTTCATTTGAAGACATTATTCTATTGATTTGGAAATTATAAAATAATATATTTGAATGAAGGCAATCTTTGAATGAAGTTATTATCTTTTTAAATAGTATCTTCTAATATGAATTTTAAAAATATGTTGGGTAGCCAAAATGATCTTGAAATGAAAGTATCTATGAATAAAGGTACCTTTGAATGAAGGTCCCACCTTTGTTCAAGGGACCTTCAAGCAAAGGTCCTTCGATAGCCTCTCATAATTTATGTCTCAAATATTTCTCCAAATTTTTAGTTTCAAACGTCCTATTGGACATTCAAATGGAATCAACTTGGAAAGATAATTTGTATGATTGTAGCACTCAAAATGAGCTTTCCAATGAGTATAATTTTGAATATGTTTGATTTTATTATTATATTTATTTTTTATTTTCTAATTAACAAAGGGTTTTCAAGTATTATCAAGGTCTTTATGTTGGATTACAATACCACTGAGAGGGGGGGTGAATCAGTGGTATACTAATTCTAGATGAATCTGATATAATCTTTCAAACCTTTGAAATATAACAACTATGAGGACAAGCATACTCAAAATCAAGAACTTTGATAATCATTATTAACTCAATACATCAACTCAAACCTTTAACAAGACTAACATGAATATCAAGGAAACTTCTATTGACATGAGATAGAGCATCATATATGAACATCATGACACTTTTTCTGGATTAAGATAGCCATTATGAAAAACTAAAGTTGACAGATCAACATCAAAGGTGCACCAATACAATATTTATGACAAACATTAACTCATGAACATAAGACTTAAGAGCAAGGAATGTCATCCTAAACAATGATACATGATTGATATGTATTCATGCAGACCAAACAAATTATAGATAAAATGTAAACATAACACAATTTTTTTTGAGTGGAAAACTCTCTTGGGATAGAAAAACCACTCGTAAAATCACCTCACTGGCAATACAAGCCTCACTAGCTACAAAATGCCTCACTAGAAATATTCTCACTGATAGATTTAAAATGCCTCACTGGCATACATACATCTACCTCACTAGCATACAAAGCCTCACTGGAATACAAACATCTGTCTCACTGGCATACACTTGCCTCACTAGCATACTTTCCATGGTCTTACTAACCAATCTCCAATAAAGGAAGAAAAATAATTTAAGGGGGTTACCCTGTTACAATACAGTCCATCAAATGTATTACTTCTTCAACATACATACAACATCACTGAAAAATAACTCTTAGTAGTTCGTATGAAACAACAGAGAATAATTTTTTTTTGCTTTATGTTCAACCAAACCTATTGAATCTCTTCAACATAGGATATATAATGTTTTCTATCTTGAAAAAAAACTGTCAACTTCATAATTGTGTTACAATTGCAAACTACCCATGTACATTGATAGGTAAAGAATTATCACAATAATCTGTTATAACCAAACGACATTGCCATTTACCCATTGTCAAAAACAAAAACCTTTACCCACATGGTGAATGCACACCATAGCCCCAAGAACCCATACAAGGGTTTCAACATATTAGGCAACATTAATCACAGAAAAAAAATGTCCATTTTCTCTTAACAAATGTAAACATAATACTCAAGAAACCCTTAACAATAAACCACAAAAAATGAACCCTCAAATGAAAATAATATCACCTGAATAGTGCCAACAAATGAAGTCTTTGAGACCAAAAACTAACTGTCAAGATGAAGCTGACTGTTGCTTTGTCAAATCTCGGAGACCATCCTCATCATCACAACTAAATCTTGAGATACCCTGCATAAAAATGTAACCCTAAGTCAAGAGAAGCATATTACAAAGTTTAACCTTACAAAATGAGCTTCCAAAACAAACTTTCCACCGTATACATCTCTTGACTACTTGTCCCAGTGTTCCCTAAAGGACTCGATGACCAATAGACTAAAACCATCAACATTTACCTTCTTCTCAAACCCAAAACCTGTTGGGCAAGTTCATGACTTAAGTGGCCTAAAAACAAGCTTTGTTATTTTTTATTTTTGTATAAGACAAATCAAAACTCTTTCAACAAATGGTGCCTTTCACTAACTTTAAGTTAGAAATTATAATCACCTTCACACAATCTTAACATCTTTTAACAATATGAAACCTCCTTAAGAAAAAAGAGATGTTAAGGAATGATCAATGTCATGATAACAAATGTAACTCTATGCCTTGGTAACATTGAATTGTAAAGTTAAGACACATGAAGATTACCAAGAATGAAATCCCCTCAACAACCTTTCATATCAATGATGAATATTACTTGCATATTGGATCAAAAGAAAATAATCAAGTGCCTTATTCAACTATCCTTGCAACAACAACTAAAACCAAGGATCCATATGCCAAGGATATATCAGTCAATCAAGACATATGATTATCATTGTGTCCATACCACCATGATCAACTTACAATGCCAAAAACTTGAGAGTTTGTGTATTTTTCATCAACGACAACAACTAAGAGGGAAACACTTTATTCCACACACATGGAAAAATAGTATAATAGACAAAAGAAAATTGAAAAATATTTGTGCACTAGGTATTGATGGCCTTGTTTCAAAAAAAATTATTATTTTGGGTACATACAAAAAAAAAATTGTATTCAAAAAAATGTAACAAAAATTTATGAAAAAATATTTGAACACTAGATATTGGTGTTACAAATTTATGTTTAAAAATAATTAATTAAAAGTTATCTAAAAAATTACAATTATTTTTTAATTTTTAAAAAATACATTTAAAATATACACAAGTTCTCAAAAATTAGTAGTTCACACCATTCATTTTTTATGGTTTAGTTGGTATAGGTGTCAAAAAGTAAAAATTTGGTTTAAAATGTTGATTTCAATGTCTCACTTTGGCCAAAAAGTGGTACAAACTATTGTGGATCGCCCTTTTAGATCTAATAAATATACACTTAAGACACAAAAACCCCAAAAATATATGGATTAAAGGAGTAATTGTTTCATCTTTATAAGAGTATTTGTTTTGATTCAAAAATATAATTTATAAAAATAAGGAACACGAGCACACTACATAACACAAGCATGTTATGTAATACAAGCACACTACATAATGTGTTCACATTATTTACTATCTAAACTTTCAACCACTTTTGGTTTGGGGAAGGATTGGATAATGAAGCTAAGGGTTGGGTTCCTAACTTTCCCTCATTTTATGTTCTTTTTGCTTCCAATAGTGTTATATCTTCAAGGCCATTGTATTTACTCATTTTATAATAATATTTGAAAAAGCTACCATCAAAATGTTACACATCTTAAATTTCTAACCATATTATTTTTATTTTTATTTTACTAATGTTTCTATATTCCTCAAATACATACGTGTTGATTTTTCTCCATAACCTTTGATCTACTTATGAGAATTCAAAAAATATATTTAGGATTGTTCTATTTTGTTGTGTAGTTTTCGCACACACGCCTCACTGAAAGTAGGGACCCTCTTTTGCTCTGGTTTTGGTGCTTTGGCCCTTTTTTTTTGAGGTTTTGTTGCCTTAACGCATGCTTGAAGGATTATCTTATTTGTGCATATGCCCCCTTTCTAGGAAGTACTTTGAACATTTTGGGTTTTTGCCTGCTTTCGGGATTTTCCCAGATTTCACTCAAAGCCCGGCAGCTGATGTTTTGCACTGTTTTCCGGAAATCTTCTCACCTCGCGGAATTCCGCATGGATCGAATTTTCCTAAAATTTTGTATCCTTGTCGAATTCCCAGATTTTGGGTTTAGGTCTGTTGTTTTATGAATATTGATGGCCTAGTCATTGTTTTCTCCTGTTGATCGATGAATCTAATGGTGCCTTGCATTCTTATTATTGCATTTTCGAGCTTGACCCTGTGTGTATGATTGTTTTCATCTTGGTTGATTTAGGGTTTCGAATTTAGAGCCATCACCAATACTGATTGAATTTCCCTTGAGTGAATTATGAGTCTGGATCCATTAGTGAGTGATTTAGCGTTTGAGCCCAGGTCCTCAAATTTGTGATCTTTCGATCAATTTGAGTGAAATCGTTCGAGAACATCAAAGTTCAGGTTTTCTTTCAGTTTCAGGATTTTCCTGTGCTGGCAAATTTCCCTAGTTTTTCTTGTCCTCTGTGTTTTCCCAAAATCCAGAGTTTTGCTTGCTTCACAGATTTTCGCTCCCTCCAGATTTTCCTAAAATTCCTGTTATCTCTTCATTTTCCAAAATTTGCTGACTGTGGATTGTTTTCGCCAGAATCCGCCTGGCTTGGATTTTCCTGAAATTCCCTTCTGGCCTAAATTCCACGGAGGGGTGAAAATCCCAAACTATGTAGAAATTATGCGTTAGCGATATTTTGGGGTTGATTTTGATCTGTGCTTGGATTTATTTGAATAACGGATATTATTGATGGTGGTTTTTGTTGAGTGCAAGCTAGATTTAACGAGATTGCAGGTCCATCTGGGTTAAGCAGGAATCAGTTTATGAGGGATTGGTCCATTTCAAGTATTTCATCATTTGCATTGTTAATCTTAAGAGTAGTTTTAATTTAATAAACCTCTAAAACCCTAATCTTTTGTTATTTCTTTCATCATCTGAGTTAGATTTAGGATTGAAGTATCACCACATTGCCAGATCTAATAAGTTAAAGATCCAGTATTTGCTTGTAGTAAGGTCCCTTTGTGATTACCAGCATTTTCACAATTATCACTGAGTTGTTTATGCACTGTCAAGACTTGACATTAGAGACCTTGGGGTTATCTCTTGAGGCTTGCTGATAGAGATTTACCTTTCAAGAGAGATAGGATATTATATTATGTCTGAGTTGTTGTGCAGAAAACATCATCAACATATTTATTTATTTTTTGTGCAAGTTATGTGATGCACATGCTCAATGATGTAATTTTCAAGTTCCATCCACTTTGAAAAATCACACATAAAAAATATATAAAATACACAACTTCTAGTGCTCACTCTTAACTATGTTTCTACCAAGTGGTTTTTTGATGAATACTTGTGTTTAAATTATCATTTATAAGAAATAATATTACACTCACTCACAAAAAAGTGGGTGGATATAAAATCACACCTTTAAAATCCATATTTAGCTAACCCTTAGATCATAAAATATAGTAATAAAAACAAGCCGCTAGATGGCAACAACCATAACTAAGGGGGAGGAGGGTCATGATTAGCTAGTGTAACTAAGAAAATTTTATGGGTTAGCTTATAATCATGCATAAAACATAAAACCCTATCTAACTATGAAGAAAAATGGAGGAAAATACATAAAACAAGAACAATTATACCAAATAGTCCTCAAAACCTCCATGAATCACCTCCATAGCCCTTCTCAACTTGCTGAAAAGTGTGTGTTTTCCCTTAGATTTGATGTGAGCAATCTAATGACTATGACAAGCCCTAAGCAAATTTTGAAGGATTTGAGTGATTGCATGCAATACTATGCTATTATGCAACTACTAAGCATCTAAACTATGCCTAAATTATACCAAATGAAATGACAAAATGACAAGAGTGCAAGAATATAAGATTGCCTAAAACAAGAGTGCCTAAGATTGCAAGAGCATAAGGTTGCAAGATGACATGAGATGAAGTGTTAAGAAGTGCCAAAATGAAAGAAAAATTGGCATTTTATAGCTAATACAATTTGGACGAATGACCAAGATTAAATGTTGATGAATGCCCTAAAATCAACGGTCAAGATTGTGTGTGGCAACCCATAATTAGGGTTAGGGAAAATTTTTGAAATGAGCGACCAAGATGCAATTTGAGAAAATCAAATCGACAGTTGAAAATAAATGTGTCAGGGAGATAAAGATTGGACAGAAAGAGAAAGATTTGGAAAATCAAATAATTTTAGAAATTACTTGATTTGTAGAAGAAAATTACCATTTTTGAATTAAAATTAACTCAAAAATGTGGAGTTATGTGATAGTAAATAATTGATTTTGAATTATTTACTAAAAGAAGTGGAAGTTAGCAATGTGAGACCATTTTAATAACTAACTTTATTTAAAATGGAGGAAATTAAATGAGACAATTAAATAATTAATTCCAATTATTTAATCATAGAAGAAGTGGACCAATAATTAAATAAATTATGGAAGACTTATTTAATTATGAAAAGAACTTTAACATTAGAGACGTATTTAAATAAATAAATAAAGTTTATTTATTTAAATAATCAAGAGGGAATAATGGATTAGTTAAATAAATTTAATTATTTATTCAATTAAAGAGGAGATTAGACATTAGTGACGTATTTAAACAAAACAAATGTAATTTGTTTATTTAAATAGTTAAGAAGAATAGAAGGTATGAATTAATTAAATAATTAAGAATTATTTAATTAATAGTTGAATTTGGATAGGACATAATCAAATATTATGTTTTACAAGAAATATGGAGAAATTAAGAGTCACAAGCCTAGGTCAATTTTAGGTGTCTACATTTTGCCCCTCTTTGTCATAATGCAACTTGTCGCGTTGTGACAAAGAAAATAAGTTAAAGTCATGCCTCAGGGAAGGTACGGAATATCTATGCCCCCTCGGGAAAATTTTCAAATTTTGGGCCAACGATAGAAAAATTTGGAAAGTGTCCCGATAAGTCAATTTGATGACCGAAAAGACAATGGCACAGATGGTTTCAGATTTTGAGGAGTTTTAAAGCAACCAAAAAGGTGGTCAAATTTAGTCAAAAGAGCCCCCAGTAATAAAAGTTTTGACAAATGCCATTTTGACCCTATAAATAGGTTGAAAATGGGGTAAAAGTCAATTCATTCACTTTTAACCTTTTGTAAATTTGAGAGCTTAGAGCGAGGAGGACTTTGGTGAAGATGGTGATTCTAGTGACCGAGCACTGTGGGGAGATCATGCAGACCTACAGACGATGAGAGGGCTCAAAGCCACTAGTACGTACACCTAACTTGTTTTGCCATTTCATCATTTTTCATGTCATTTTTAGGGTTTTAGGTCAAATAACGAATGCGTTGTGACACATATGTGTGCACGTAAGCCGCATTCGCATTCGCGTTCAATGCATTTGATGTGTCGAGATGCAAATGAAAAGGGTCAATAGGATAGGACAATAAAATGTGATGCATTTGCAAACAATCGAAACACATTTGCAAAATTGTGCCGCAAACGAGGGGTGTAATGTCACATTCACAAATTCAAACGGCGCATTTGAACAAAGTGACGCATGTGCCAAAAATCGCTACACAAGTGCTCTACTAAGATGAAAACATGCACAGGAATGATGCAATCGTTGTATCGAGATGCAATTTAAGTACAAAGTGACGTAAATGCCTTATTGCAACGCAAATGAAGTCAACACGACACATTTGAATTTGACTTTGACCGAGGCTGACTTTGTTGAATTTCAAATTTTGAAATGCTTTTGAGCTAGATAAATGATGATGATTGTCGATAAGGTGTTGATGTGTGTTTTGACATGTGCAGAGACAGTTAGCACCCATTTATATGTGAGAGAGCAGGCCATCCACCTATAGATTTCGGGACCAGTTGCAAAATAGGAAGTGACGGCGACTAATGCGACTGGGGCTCTACTATGTCACCTATATGCCAATTTGATGAGGGCGCAGCCTGAGACTTAGAAAATAACCCACAAACAAGAGAATAATTTTATTATTCAGAAAATGGAGCTTCTTACATGCAGAGGATCTCAAATCCCCATATCTTCTAGAAAGTGCGCCAACTTCGCGGGGCCATAACTTTTGATCCAGGACTCCAATTTGCGAACCATTTGAACCGTTGAAAAGGTCTCAAAGTCAATAACGCACTCAAAATTTGTTACGCTGATTTTGGCATGTTTCGAGGCCAATCTAGGAGCTCTAAGTGCCTCAAATATAACTCAAAAGATTTTCAGGTGTAAATCTAGGAAACTAAAACTGCAATATCTTTCAACCCAGGAACTGAAAATAAAAACCGTAAATTAAGAATTTCATTATGACGAAAAGGGTATCCAAAAATGTAAAAACATCTAAAAACTGAGAAACTTGAAATTTAACTATTTTTGGGTGATGCAAGATTGCCCTTACACCACTGGATGCTCCTGCATCGACACCCAGGGTAATTTTAGAAGTGACCCCATCACGTCTCAGATGGTTGAGGAAAACCCAACCGGTCAACTGCTACCTTAGATAGCCAGGATGAATCTTCCACATGCCTTCCTCTCCATTTCACCAGATATTCTTCATACTGCCTATTTCTGGTACTCCTTCCCACATGACTATCCAAGATTGCTTCAATCTCCTCCCTTTCTGAAGTAGGTGCTAGAATGCCATACTCCCTATTGCTAGTGCTTCCTCTCCATTCCACCTTCATGATACTCACAAATCAAATCTCAAATGTTGAACACAAAGGGAAATGTTGATTCCATTAGGCAACTCTCTACCTCATATGCATCTCCCCCAATCATGCTTCTTCAA